>CM021109.1:8988365-9080345 GCA_007115665.2 Sequoiadendron giganteum
CTCTCTCTCTCTCTCTCTCTCTCTCTCTCTCTCTCTCACCCTACCTAGACAACTCTCTCCCTCTCTCTCTCTTAAAATTCTCCCTCCCTCTAAATACATACATAAATACATACATACAAGCATAATACACATGTACATACAATCCTGCATACATACAAGCATACATGTACATATGTAGATACAATCTTACATACATATATGCATACATACATATATACAAGCATGCATACATACATCCATACATGACATACAAGTATACATGTACATACAAGCATACAAATATATAAATTTAAATTCAATATAGTAGCATTTAACATAAAGCAAGACATAACACGAGCATGTTATACCATGCTTGCGTTATGTCTTGCTAGACATGTCTTGCACAAACGAAAAAAACCATGTCAAAACTAAGATATAACGCGAACGCGTTATAAAACACTCGTGTTATATCTTTCTTTGGGAATCCCCAAGCCTTAGGCTTGGTATTTACCTTGGAATGCAAACCGAAAGGCTTTGAGGGCCTTCCCAACAACCAAGGACGTGTTTTTGCAAATTCTACAATATTTCACATAATCAGGTTTGTGCTCACGGTCAAGATTGCACGTGTTTCAATGTCGAACAAATCAAACATTTGGGTAATGTTAGGCTCTCTCTTAGCTATCCAACGATGTAATTTTTTCACTTTTTGACAATGTTAAGCCTTTTATCTGTAATTTCTTTTGTTTGTGTGTCTTTTTTAGAAAAAAACAATGTTTGGTGTTTTTTTCATTATAAATTAACCGTTCATCAAAATTTCAAATAAATTACATATTTAGAAACTAGACTCTATTCTACAAATTAAAAAAAATAAAAAATTCAATTAATTTTCAAAAAATTGAGGGGTAGCACGGCCAAAATTCTATTTTTTAGGAAGTGTCCACTTTGAAGATTAGTAAAAAATCAAATATTCATTAGAAAAATATCAAAAAAATCATGCATCAACTGCATACTATTAGCTAATTTCTCACTGAAGCGATTTTAAAAATACTTAAAAAAAAGTTCACCGTGCTAGGTACGCACAAAAGTTGCTATGTTATATTTTTTTGACAAAAACAACACCAATTTATGTGCATCCCTCCTTTGAACCCCTTAATCTAGACCATTTTCAAAATACATTAGTAGTTTAGAAAGTAGACTCAGAACACTACGATCCTTGTTTTTGTTGCATCTCAAAATTGAGTGTAACTATCCTCAATTTCACGTCCAAGGTTAGTATTTCCTGATTTCAAAAAGAAAAAAGTGGCCACTTAAGCCCCCCTTTTGGCCCCCCATCTTTTTGCACTTACCCGTCTAGCCTTGAATTTATAGAAATTCGTATATTTAGAGAAAATAAAAATGTGTCTTGACAAGTTGTTGGAGCTAGATCTTAAAATTTGGTTATTGAATCCTTGATTAGTAATTGCAATTTCTATTCCTTCCCTAATTGTCTTCAAAGTCTATGAATAAAAGGAGTGGAAATATAGCTTATGACCATAGTTGGATTGATTTTATATAGATCAAGGCAATCATCCATAGTAAATTTGAGGATTGTTAAGTATTCAAGTGTAGGGAAAAATGATTCATTGATCCTAAACTAGCTATTTTATTCTTGGGAATAAGGTCAACAAAACCCTTAAGGGGTGAGTCAATGTAGAGTTATTTTAAGAGTATTTTCCCATATGATTATTGAGTAATTATCTTTAACTCGTGGACCAAGTTTTATAATGCTCTAGCTAGATACCTTACAAACATGGGTTTGAGCCTAGGCTTCACAAATGTTTACTCATTGAAGATCCATAAGAAAATAATCTATCACTACCATATAAGTATACGAGTGATCATAAAATTATGTTGAGGTCTCTACTCTTCTAGTGAGGAAATTTTAATGGTCATCCATAGATCAACTCAGTGTCTGGTCTTTATCTAAATTTAACTATCTACTCAATTTAACAATTGTGGTTAAAATTGTAACATATTTTGGCATAATATCATGTTGTGAGATAGTATGAATCATAATAGATGCATAAGGCCCATATTATTAACTCAATTAAGGTACCACATACAATTACCCTTTAATTGGCCATTAGAAAACAATATAAAACACCAAATTACATTGATAAGTAACAGGTATCTTCCACAACGTGTCAAATTATGATATTGCTATCAGGATTCAATCATGTAGTTTTACAAGTCAAACTCATTGACCCATGTTTCATGAGTAGTGGTTCACAGGAACCTGTCTCTCATGATAATGAATGGTCCACTTAGCACTCATTGCATCTAGGTGATGCTCACAAAGTTGAAGCATTGGGCCTTCTCGGTAGGTCACCCATCCCAATACTACTCCAGCTTAAGCACACTTAACCACAGAGTTTTCCCCAAGGTTAAGCCCACTTAGCTTGCAACCAAATTACATGTTAAATATTTTTCATTGTAAGGTAAAAATAATAATTTAACATCTCAATAGAACATAATGAAGCATCATAAATTATGCATACATTTAGATCTATTAATTTAGCATGTGGTAATAAATACATAAACTAATTGAGCATAATCCATAATAGAAACACATAATTTATGTCAATTCTAATGGTCCACTAGTCCCACAAGTAAGTTTTAACATATTATTTTCTAATCTAATTATATCTGTGTTCATAACGTTTAATTGATTGTGTCTTAACATGTCTCTAACTTAATGAATACACATTTAAATGTATAATATTTATCAAATCCTATTTCATTGTCAATATCAAGTCCACCCTAATTTACTATGTATCAACCTAAATCTATGGAATAATTTATTCCATAGGCATGCCTACATACTTGTCTCCATACAATGCAAATAAAATTTAAAACATAAAGTGATGCAAATGAATTTTTTCCATTTTCAAATATTCAAGCTTGAAATCAGGACTTTCAAATGCAATTTTTTTGTTTGATTTCAATTTAGGGTTTTCAAATGCAAATTATTTTGTTTGAATTCAATTTAGGGTTTCAAGAAGCAATTAGGGTTTTCAAATGCAAAATTTTTTGTTTGATTTCAATTGAGGGTTTTCAAATACATTTTTTTGTTTAATTTCAATTTAGGGTTTCAAAAGTAATGTGGTTTTCAAATGCATTTTTTTGTTTCATTTCAATTTAGGGTTTTCAAATGCAATTTTTTGTTTGATTGAATAATTTAGGGTTTCAAAAGGTAAATTATTTTCTTTGCTTACAATTTAAGGTTAATTTTTTTTGTTTCTTTTCAATATTTGAGGGTTTCATTTCATGTTTTCTTTTTATTTCTACAAATCACCATTTCTTTTATTACAGGTAAATAAAAATACAAAACACTCCATAGAAATTGAAAAAATACATACTAAAACCTAAATTTGTATTAATTTTTTTTTTTAAAAAGTGAAAAATGTAAAAATTTGGGATCGAGCTCGTACTTGAAGGTCGTTGTTTGCTCTTCCTTAATCGGGATCCTGTGTGTGCAGGTGAAAATGACTGTTGTTTCATTTAAAAAAAAAAATACCACTATAAAATGGGATCCTATTTTATAAAAAGCGGGATCTTGTTTCTTAAAGCCCGACTCAAGACACCATTACTAAATGGGATCTCGTTTAGATTTTAGGCTCAAGACCCCAAACCTAAACGAGATCTTGTTTATTAAAAAATAGGATCCCGTTTTCTTGAATCCGATTTTGGGTTTTTGTCTAAGGAAAAAACTTCCATGTTTCGTGGACTCATCTTCTTGCATTTACCCCATTATCCACTTCTTCAATAATAAATAAAATAAATATTTTATTAATTAATTCCCACTTGCATATTCTTTTGATAATTAATTAATTAAATGAATTATTAAACTCATGTATTTCCACCTCATTCTTAATGAACACTCTCTTTAATATGACTGACTAATCAATGTCAGTCTATTAATCAATCAAATTAGTTCACTCCCACTCAGTGTGAGTTAATGAAGCAATCAATTCCTCATGCAAATAGTTAACTGGAATCATGCAACTAGTTGTAGTCAGTTAACTCATCAATCAATTCCTCTCAAGGATTCTACACCTTTGATCTCTTCAGCCTTTCTTTCGATCTTGATAGTCCATCCAAATCAGATTTTTCTATAAAATCAACCTTCATTCCTATTTGAAGGCTAACCATGATTCTTTGACATTTTGCATCCATTTAGCTTGATTCATTCTCATTGAACTTTATGATACATAGTGCACACATAACTGAAAGCAAAGGAAAAACAAAGAGGAGCAATGGAGGTAAATCAAGTTTGACATAAGGAAGGTAATTGCATTGCTTTGTTGTTTGATTTCATCGTGTTGATTGCACTTCATTGTTTGATTGGATTTAGTTAGCTTGAATTACAATTTAGTGGTTGTTGTATTTAGTCAATGCTTTATTATGAATCTCATATTTTGGCCAAAAAAATGGTGAACCCGACATGAACTATTAACCTTCTTTGAATAACCTTGTTGTTTGCAAGTTTCTAGTGTTTTTTGTCTTGCAGGTTGCAAGTAATTTTAACAAATTTTTAAAATCATACTTTTATAGGAGCTTCTTGAGGAGAAACAAACATCACGTTTGCGTTCGAAAGGGCTGAGGGATGAATTCTCATATATTATACCCCCTATTTTGGTGCAAGATAATATTTCATGCTTAAAAAACATAATTTTTTACATTTGTAAGATCCCGTGATGCTTTTGCATGTTACAATTCGACACTTTTACATATTATGCAATGCTTTTACATGTCATAATACAAATTTTTTGTATATTTTGTGATGCTTTTGTTCACTGAATTTTGCATATTATAGTGTGATGCTTTACAAAAACTCAAGGCTTTTGAAACCAATTATAATGACACTTTTGAAGGGATTCAATTCTTATAATCGATGCTTTTGTTTTGAAAGTTGGTATAAATCATTTTTGCAAATATTTTCAGTTTGATTAAGCCTAACGTGTGCCTTTTCTCTTGAAATTTCTAACATTTGCAACCTATGGAAATTGTTGGGAAAATATATACTTTGAAACTATTAACACTTTTTATTGCATCTTGCTGATTAAAGACACCTTCTAAACATGCTAATGAGTTTGATGCAGGTTTTGATTGTTGAATAATATCTACAAAAACTTGTTGTCTTTCTTTTTCTAGCTTAAATAATCCTATTTGGGCTTTAAAATAAGATGATTGTATTATGTGTTTGGTGAACCTATGATGTGTATGCTCTTCCCTCGCACCTTGTGTGATCTCGAGAATAAAAAAATGTTACTTGCTTATAATATTTGTGTACACTTGAGGTGTAGTGTAATGTATGCTCTCCCTTGATTATGACTCCTAAGAATGATCTTGGAGTTCAAAATTTACACTATAGCCATTCAATTTAGTAGCAAGACTTTCTTTGGGGCCTCATCACCCTTTTCTTTGATCTCAAGCATGTTTCCTAATGGGATATATAAAGGGGGGAGAGCAAAATTCGTACCTCAAGGAGTATCTAACATCCTTCAAGCCAAGCCCCATGACCCTTGGTTTGTCGAGACAGGGAGGTGATGAGTAGAGAGGAGACCCATCCCAACTTAGGCATATCGAATGAGCTCTCTATTCACAATAGACCCCTACTACGAACCTTGTTTTTAGTATCATAGGAGCCTTTCAATCATGACTTGTAGTAGTGCATTGTACAAGGATCAATGTGCATGACGTTACTCACCATGTCCTTCCTTGAGTCAAGATAGAATCTTTTTGGGTTGCTAGCAATAGCCTCTCAAGGAGAGAAAAAAGGTGAGCCTGTGTCATATTAGGCTTGTGCCACTAGGCGTCTAGCTATCCACTCTCATATAGAAAGGTATAGAACAATTATTTTTAATTATTTAACTATCTAATCTTTTGGAGTATTTATCACTATACTGTGAGGTGGGCCTACTACAAGTTTACACATCTTGAATGAATAGCTAAGTTGTGCTTGTATTTAAATGTCTTGGGTCTTTTATTACTAGTGATACCACTTGGACTTAGGGCATTATCCTTTTACCAAGATTCGATTCAAGAGTCAACAGTTGTATCTTATTGAATTTTGTGTTTATTAGTGTCATCTATCTAAACTTTATAAAATCAAACACCTTTTGTCACTTAGAAAAACTAGATTTTAGAGAAAAAGCTAGAGAGTTGTATTTGTTAGTTTTTGTGTCGCAACTATTTCTGCAATGTAATTACAGAATCTGTGGGATGCATCTACTAATTGTACAACATATACGTCTCTGTTAACCACAACCATGTCAATTTTGAATCACAACTATTAGAAGTCTGAAATGTATATGTATCAGTCAAACCTTAGAAAGTCAGAACACCACAATTGTAGAAATTAGCATCGCAATTGTCTCTGTCTTGCAATGCAACTATCTTAAATCTGAATCATATCTACGTTCAAAAACTTAGCAGAGTCAAAAAACCATATTTGTCATAATTAGTACCACATTTATTTTTGTACCACAATTGTTGAGTTCTTTGATGCATTTGTTACAGTTCTGAGAAGCAATTATTTCTTTGTGCACAACATTTTTCTATAGTTTGTGCCACATATGTTTATCGTCTACTACATATGTTTATATAGATAAATTAGAGTTTATTTCAGAACATACAAAGCTCAGACCTTATTTTACATAGAAAATAGAAACCAAAAATAAAGTCTTTTCTAATTCAATCTTACATTTTCAACTTTTTCTAGCTTTACCTAGCTTTAAACTTGTATCCCTAGGTTAAAATCATGATTAAAAATCTTAGAAATTTGTCTTAGTGTCTTGAAATTAGAAAACAAAACAAATTTATTGATTATTCTAGAGTCATCTCTTAAGGTTGTGCTTGAATTCTTAATTTTATGTTTTCTTCTTTTATAGTCATTGTTTTTTGGGCTCTTAGTATAAGTTTGTATCTTTTTTTATTACATTTTTTGTTGTCTTATCCTTTATGGTTTATTTTTGATGAAGATTATCTCTTGAATGTCTTGAAACCTTGTATTTTCCAAAATCATCTCACCAACAAAGTAGAATTTTTAACTCACAAGTCTAGTTAAAATTTGAAATTTTTATCAAATCATCATCTGTTGTCCTTCCTTGAGGTTTAGGGTTTTCATTAGGTCACATCAAAAGTAAAAAATATCTAGGATCTTTGCATTTGTAAAATCTTTCCAAAAAGTCAAAATTCAAAAAAAAAAAGATTAATCTCATACTAGTATTGTGGTCATCCAAAAATTTCAAAATCCAAAAACATTTTAAAACTCCAAAATTCAAAAAAATTCAAAAATTCAAAAACAAAAACAAACATCCCATTGTCCATCCCAATCCAAGTTTATAACCATGTCTTTATTTTACCTTGATATTCTTTGTAGTCAAACCAAAAACCTCATGAGAATGCTCCCTCGATACCAATAACCTATAAGCTCTAGTTAACCATCCATCTACCCTTCATACCAACAACCTACAATCTCTAATCAACCATCCATCTACCCCTCATACCAACAACCTACAAGCTCTAGTCAGCCATCCATCTACCCCTCATACCGATAACCTACAAGCTCTAGTTAGCCATCCATCTACCCTCATACCAACAATACCCAACATACCAGCCTACTTACCAACAACCCATAAGCCCTAGTCATCCATCCATCTATCCTCAATATCAAGAACTAGTTAACACCATCCATAACATTGATCCCTAACAAACATCCATTAGTCATTCTTATCCTAACCTTGATAAGGGAAAATAATATTCCATCCAAAACATTTCTCAACACCAAACCATATTGTAGAGCCCTATTATTATAGCATCCACCTCTTCTCACAATCCTTCATCCATTAAGCCATTACAATCCACTCCATCTCAATCCACAAAACCATACACTAAAACCTCATTTATCGATGATCTCTTAGGAATTATAGCAAGGAATGCTCAACTTCAACGTGAAAACAAAGTTAGGCAATCCCATCATATGGCTAATACTACATCATCCAACCCTGTTCCACCATCATGTCATCCATCACCTATCAAGCTAACTCAAGAGCTTTCTCTCCAAGATCCCAACCCATCCAATAATAATCACATCAACAATATCTATAGCTCACATGATGAGAAGTTAGAAATATATCAAGATAATTTTCTAAAGCAAGATCAAAACCAATTACCTATGTCTAGTAATAGCCATAACATGTCCACCTCATTTGAATTCATGATAGGAAATCTTGAAGAAGCACAACCACAAGAATCCTTCATCTCTCTTTCCATTCCTTCGTCATTAGAACCTTTACAATATCAATCCACATCACCCCATCAATCGAATCATCCAATAATAACACCATCTAATATGTTCCCCAAGGGCTATCCACAATAGGTGATACATTGTTTGATACAAATCCAATCCATAATCATGAAATTTTAGACCAAATACCATCATGTATCCCATCCATCACATCACCCACTCTAGATATTCCTATTCAAATTCCATTACCATCATCCCAACATATTGAGACTATGCAAGAGCCCCTTATTCCTACAACATTATCAGAACCTAATCTATACCAAGAGCACTATCTAAAGCATCGAGTATAAGTCCCTAAAACTAATCAAGATCAAGTTATTCAAATATTTCCATCTCATCCTATTCTTGATCAAGATCCCATTATTCCTTTCCATGTCATCCATGATCTAAAAACTAATGTTGACCCTATCCATACTTCAATCACCTCTACTTCTACAGATGAGACACTTGCTTCCACTAGAAACATAGATGATCTTCCTCTAGAACAAGAGTCTCCCACTCTAGAAATATTTTCAAATGATCAAGCTATAGCCAAATTCACAAGACTTTATGGTGATATTTTAAAATATGACCATGAAGAAGGTTTCTACATCAACTTTGAAGAACCATCAAAATCCAATATTTCATAAAATCAGGCCAAAGATATTGATTAGGAAGCTATCCCACATATCCATGAAGCACCAATATCCTATCAACTTAGATCACTCACTTTTGTTAGAGCAATATTTCTTAATGATTAGAAGGTAAACACCAGTGATGATTCTCGATGACATAAAGAAGAGTTAGCATATTGTTATCAAAAAAACAAATATCCTATTGCAAACAAGATTTGTCAAAGAATAGTATAAAGGAAAATTATTAGGCCTACATGAATAGGGTATTTTGGAACTAGAATAATTTTTTGATAATCCTAAATATCAAGGACTTGGTTATTCATCCATCGATAAATTTACTTGAATTCTAGCAATACCTCTACGATACTAGGGGCAATTGCATCAGATGTAAACATTGCAATAGGTGTTATGAACAGTCCTTATCATAAGGTTGCTGCCAAAAATCCAACCATCCACATAATATACCATCATTACCTAATTTTTCCATCCACTAAAGGGGACCAACAATGGAAAAATAATCTTCACAAAGAAAAAGATCAAAGTCAATCTTTTCAAGCTAATCAATACAAAAATCAAAGTGGACACATATAGTCAAAGTGGATCTCAAATAAAATTGGTTCATGAAAAGCATCCAATCAACATCCAAATCCAAATCCAATAGTCAATGAAACTATTGAGCCACATGAAAAAATATCTTCAAACTATCAAAAGTGTCGACATCCTTCAAAGCAAACTTCAAAACCAACACACAAAGTGTTTGAAATTGTTGGTCCCAAACATACTCAAAATCTCACATCTGCCCTCCATCATCCACCATTTAAAGTTTGGAAAATAAAAAATCCTACATCCAAACTACTAAATAGTTCATCCACATCTTACATCCACCACCAAACTCCAATATCTAGCCTAAAATCCAAAAATCCTAAATCCCACATCCATCGTGTCTTGGCAGCAACACTTTATCATAAGGATTCTAATGGCACTCTATCACGGTGTGCACATTTAGATAAATCCAACTATAGTATCAAAGAGGATCATAATAACATTCATAGGTTGTACACAAGTGTACTATTTTGGTGAAGCAACTTCTCAAGTTAGGACATTATTGACACACTGTGACAACAACATCTGCATCAACACCACTAGGTGGTCTAGTATAATTGGCGATCATTCAACAATCAAAAAATTAGAAAAATAGAAAAAATAAAAAGTAAAGAGAAATAATCCATCCAATAGTGAAAACCATTTATGTGGCACTTTGGATAAGTACCATGATGAAAACCTAGCAAATAGACGTCATGTATACCAATCAATTATCTATGTGTACCATTCCAATTGGGAGCATCTTATCTCATACATCAATCTAATAAATCTAACATCCTATCTATTCCATCCATAATAAATCTATGATCCATCCATTCCACTTGCATATATCTTCCCTATTCATCTTGATCTTGATAAAGACTAGGGGCATATACTTTAAAACATGCTTTTGGAAAAATATTGACATGTTCATTTTCCTTTGACCATATACTATCCCATATCGCACCACCACCTAATAGCACTATCCAAACATTTTGCTTGGGTCAAACAAATTATCCTATTATGAGATAATCCTTGGAAGTAAAATCCCTTATCCTAGATCTATTTGTACAATGCTTATTTTTCACATATCCCTTCCCATCGCATTGGTCCTTTTATTCACTCATAGTGTCCCATAAATTGCTAGACACTAGGGGCAAGTACTTATATCTTGCTTTAGAATAAATCTTGATCTGTCTTCTAGCTCACATTGTGATCTAGGCATCATCCAAATAATCCAAACAATCCAAATCAATTGCAACTTGTTGACACTTCAACGTGGTATCAAAAAATTCAACAAATTGATCTATGTCTTCTAGCTCACATTGTGATCTTGGTTCCCACACTATTTTTTTTGCAACAACATTGTTGTTGGAGGACTTGCAAGCTCTCTCCTTTCACTACTTGCCTTGAGCACTCATGCGTGTGGAGGTGATATCTTTCATTGCCACTACTCTTTGCATCACTTTGTGTATTTCTATAGCATACTTGTTGTTGGTGATTCCTCTTGATACTATTTCCTTTCTACATCTTCCATATACTGTTGCTATTTGGCTGTCTATGGAGGTGGAAACACCAAAGCAAGGGATTGACTAAGGCAGTCCTCTAAAAACAACCCGAACATTTTCCTTGGTCGGGTGTGTGTAAGTGTTTTCATGTGAAGTTACTTGAAGATTTGACTCGTGGGTAGAAAGGTTTGCTTTTCTCACCTTCTCTTTGTCAATTTTAGCTCAGCTTAGACGTAGTATTCTTCTTGTTATACTTCAATTTTGTATCTTTTCCAATACTTCGTCATAGCATAAAACCTTAGTAGTCAAGAAGTTAGTCAACTTTCTGGTGTTTTGGTATGTTTCTAAGAACCTTTGTCCATATAGACACCAACCCAAATTTGAGACACCAACGTGTTGCACTGGAGTTGGTAGTTTGCACTGTCATCCTCAAATAGTGAGTTGTCTAAGAAATGAATCGAACCCTTGAAATTAGCTCTCTTGACCCCGTGAAACTTTCGATTTAGCAAAAGGATAGTAATACCTAGATTTCTCTTCCATTTCAACCTTAACATCTTAATCTTTTCAATTTTCCTAGCAAAGGTTGAGGTAGTTTAGGGCAACCTATTGTTTAGGACTCTCTCATGACCTAGAGTCCCAAAGCAGCCGATCCCCCTTCTCTACATTTTGGTGAACCTGAAGTGAACTATTTTGATTTCATCCCTTGGTATCAAAGGACCTTCTCTTGTTCCCTAGGCATGTTGTAGGTTCGTGCATTGCAAGGCATGTAGCCTTACAACCCGATCTATGACCTCTAGCTGCACAGTTAGAAGGGCCCCTAGATATTTGGGAACAAAATTTAGATAGGTCACTATTGGATTTCTAAACCTTTGGAGTCTACCGAGTTTGTTCCACTTGTGTACATAAATATAGTTTCATTTACACACATTCCTCCCGTCCAGCCTGTGAATGGATCACTAGACATATCTTTCACATCACATGATCTACCTATGAACAAAGATCCTTTCCCCTTGTATATTCTCACTCACATCAATGAGAACATTGTAAGTGTTGTCCTGGCTGACCTCGCAAGTTGTGTGAATGTAATAACGGAGGAGACTCTACTAATAAACTTTCTACATATGGAGGAATACGAGAAGTTGAAGACCACCATATGTACACACAATGGAATCTTGGTACCTCCTCTTAGTTCTATAACCCTTTCGGTCTTGGTAGGGCCTAGGGCCATAAATACCTCTTTTGATATTATCCCAAAGTCAGATTTATTCAGGGTGAAACTAGGCATTCCATGGCTATTTTCCATGCATGAATGGGATTGCTTTAATTATTCAAAAATGTCTTAAGTTTTCTCATGAGGGATTTGTGCATGTTGTGCACAACACTAGATACAAACCTCTAATGTTGTGTGGAGGCTACTCGCTAGATCACTTTTGGCCTGCCTCAATCGGTCCACTTCCCTTGAGAACGGACTTGTTGTCGTGCCTATGCCAAATATAAGATTGGGGGCATGGCGTCGAAGGTGACCTATCCTACTTCTCTCCATGCCATATTTGTCAAGGGTTGCATGATTGCACAATAGAAAGTTGCCTCCTCCTCTCAAAAAAAGGGGAAGTGGAAGCTTGCTTGTGCTCAAGAGCCTTCATCTTCTTTTGCTGCTCCATTCTCTTTCGCTTCTTGCCCTATTGTGACATCTTCGACCCCTGGTCCCATGCTTTGCATGAGGAGCCCAATGGTGCCCACTTGGAAAAAATCCAAGCATCAAGTGTTTGAGCTTCTTATCTTTCCCACACTACATAGGACCATTTTTTATGGTAAGGGGAAGGGCCCTCATGGAGTTTCCCCTGTGTTTCGGCCTCTATGGCCTCCTATCGCTCCTACCCCTTAGGAAACAAATGGGAAGAGGCCAACTGTTGAGGCACTAGTGTTTTCTTCTCCACTTCTTGTGATTTTTGCTCTTGTGCTTCTTGATCTTGCTCCTATCTAAGGGGATGCCCTTCCATCGATAATTATTGTAGAGGAATCTTCTATGGCTGAATGAGAGCCTCCCGTCCCTTCTCAAGCAGCAACTTCTAGTTCCCAGATCTGACGAAATTGATTTGCACGTGAGTGTAAGCATCAAAGAAAGGCTCTGGCTATTGAACAAGCTACCTTGCAGAAGGCAGAAGGGGACCCAACAACTCCTATTTCAACACTTCCTATTGTGCCTCCCTCTTCTACTCCTATTTTAGTTCCATTCACCTTGGTTATGCTTTCGGCTCCCCATACGAATGCTGATGACCCTCACCCCAAAAGGGTGCAGGTGTTCATTGCCCCCTCAATGGATCCCCCTCTTCTAATGTCCCTTCCAAACATTCATCCTCACCTTCTTCTTCTCTGGGGATTCCACATCCTCCGGTAAAGTGTAAGTTGGAGGACGACCTTGCTTCCAATAGAGGTCAAAATAAGGGATCACCTTCTTCGAAAGGGAGTTCTCCTTTGGCTTGTGCTTTCCTTGTGACAAAGGCGACCTCGACATCATTTGAGTTTGTCACCATCCCTCTTGATGAGGTTTGGTGGGTCTCGGGCGCCTCCTTCCTCTCCCATCCGATTAACACATGGCACTCCTATTAAGTGCATGTTTAAATCGGTGAATGATGTCTCGACTCTGTCAACGATCTTTGCAAGATCAATGACTTTCACTTCATAAGAGCTCAACGAAGAAGACCTTGAGGGACTGGTGAGTCCAGTTAATGACTCAATTTTGATAGGATTTATTGTTATTTTCTATTGTGTTACCTTAGACTTTGGCACTTGGTTATTGGTATTTTCCATGTTATTTCTCAAAACCATAGACATTGGGCATAAGTTTATCCTTGTGAACTTTAATGATATTAACATGCTATGCGAATTATCTAAATTAATTTTACATGTGGATTAATGAATGTTGGTTTAAGGTAGTTATAAATATGTAGTTGGTTGTACGTGCTAATATTGTTATGCAGATATGATTAAGAGCCTTCAAAGTCGAGGAAGTTTCTGCCAGTTGATCGAGTTGCCATAAAGTCAAGAAGATGGTCATTAAAGAGGTCAATGAAGGAAGAATATTGATGGAGGGAAATCCTAGTGCAAGTTAGAGAATGTAACTACCTTGTAAATGATTATAGTTATTAGTTGAGCAGATATAGGGGTTGCTGTTATGCTAAATTCGTGTTCAAGAAAGACTGGTTTGACCAGATTTCATGCATGCATAACCTCCCTTCCTTTTCTTATGCTTTCCATAATTGGCGTCCTCCTAGTCTATTGGAGTTGACCACCTTGATAGGTTGATTATTTAGTTGTTTTCTTCTATAAACAAGACTCAGATGCACCTTCTCAAAAGGTTGATGGATTTGATATTGTACTCGCATTTTTAGTTTTCAAGTAATACAACCATGTTACTATTCTATTGTAATCACATTTTCAATGAATAAAATGAAGTTATAAGTTTGCTGCATCCGAGTTAGTCTCAAGGAAGACTCACCCAAGGGGGCCCACTTGGTGAGAATTCCATCTTTAAGCTCAGTCGTTACTTTTTTTTTTAGTAATAGTTTCAATTCTGGCAACTGTCTGTTCCTACAGCCACTAGAATTCCATTCTATGACTTCCTGCAACCAAAGCTGATAGAGTAGTTTCCTATCCGTTTGCTAATATTTCTATTCTTGTCATGCATTTCGGTTTAAGTATAGTTGTTGGTTAATGTTCAGAGCTTATGTTACTTCCTTTCAAGCAATTTACTTTTAGCATCATGTCTTTTCTAGTTGTAGAATGAATATGGCTACTATAGAAACCTAGTGCACGTACCGTGCTGACCCATTTCAAGTCTACCTCCCTGGGTTGACATTTAAATAAACCTTCATGATGAGAAATATAACTATTCAGTATTGATGTCCAATCTCTGAGTTACAACTGTAAGGGCTTAGTTGTTAAATCATTAGAGGAGGCCAACATGGGCCTTCTTCCTTGGCCCTTGTCATAGGACAATCGAAGGGTGCTCCCCTCGCTATCCAACCCTTGCAAGCTCATCTACCCTCCCTATATAATGATCTAGATTGGGAGAACGACGACCTCCTAGTTGATGAGGACTAGGGGAGTACCTCTTCTTTATTTATAGATTAGATTTGTGTGTGCGTTTTATTTCCCTCGTGCTTGTTTTTATGTGTTCTTGGAGGACCCTTGTCACCTTTGTAGGTGCTTGGATACAGGAGTGAAATTGTATCATGAACTTCCTCTATATGTTTCATCATTCTTCTATATGTTGTAAATTTAATTTTCGACAATTAGGGATGATGCAAAGCATTGGGGGCATTTAGGCCCTCTTCCATGTTGACTCAGTTTTTTATTTTCATTTTGTCTTCATGTGCTCTTCTTCAAATTTGGGAACTTCAAGGATTGACGATATTTTATTCACATACATTATAGGTTACCTATAAGAACTAATCTGACCCTGAACTCCCATATCCCCTACCTCTTGATTTCTTTGCCTTTGATTGTCTCTTGTTTTATTTTCCTTTGCTTGCCTCTCTTTTTGCTTGTCTTGTGATGATGTGGTGCTTATGTGTTGTCCCTCAAGTGTGCGACAACATCTCCACATTCACATATCGTTATGTCTCGTGGGCCACAACATCACCACCTCTTCTTTCTTTCCTTAGGATGCCATGTGCTCCTTTGATTCACACACACCATCCTAAGGGGGCTAATACTTATCTGATTTTTAATAAGGTGAATTCGGTGGCCAACAAATCCATTAAACTATTTTTTTTTGCATTTTTCAAAAATTATCTCCTTCAACAAGGATCTGGCCCTTTGCAAGATTTTTCTTTCAAAACGAATTATTTTTATCAGATTCCTTGATGATAGAATCATTTGCGAAAAATGTCATGCTTTTTAATCAAAGTGTCCCTCTGCATGGGCCCCTTTCTATCTTGAAGGGTTCCCAAGGGGTCCCTTTGAAAACTCTTCCTTCAATTACTTGTTCTTTGATATGTGTGCCTGTCTATGTGACTTTTTCTACCTAACATGTTTTGTTTGCAACATAATATGTTTCTTTGTAGGACAAAGTACCTATGAAGCTACTTTTACAACCAAGCTTGGAGGACCAAGCACCTCATCAAACTTTCCTTGCAAGACTGAGCACATGTAAGGGCCTTTGCATCAAACTCTTAGGAACTGACCACCTAGGGAGTCCTTTCACATCAGGCCTTGTAGGATTGAGAACCTGCGGTGCCCCCCTTTGAAGGATGGAGAACCTGTGAAGCACTTTTTGTCTGCAAGACCGAGCACCTGTAGAGCCTTTGTTCATCTTCTGTGGGACCGAGCACCCATGGAGCCAATTCTGTAGGACTGAGCACCTGTAGAGCCTTTGTTCACTTTCCCTAGGACTGAGTACCTATGGAGCCATCTCTCTCTCTTTCACATCAAGGTTTCCCTACGGGACCAAGCACCTATAGAACTACCTCCTGCATGTCCAAGTGTACTAGATTGAAGGTCTTCTTCCTCAATAGTTTAGGTATATTCTTTTCAGCCTCTTTCTACTTTAACTCGCATTCGCACCAACACACATGCTCGCTAAAGTGGGGGGAAAATGTAATGGAGCAAATTCTCACCCCTAGGAAAATTTCCCATTTACATCACCCCTACCTTAGAAAACAAAAATTGATGATGCAATTCCACATATGCCACTTTTCTCCATCCACTTGGTAGCTCATTTTGGCATCAGTGGAGGAATCTTGTCAGGGACACACGTGCGTTGTGTAGACCTCTATGTGTTGTGCTACCGTCCTGGTAGGATTCCTACCTATGGAATCTACATAGGTGTTACGTTTCTCCATAGGCAATGAATTGTAACATCTCTACCTCCCTTGACCTCTGAGAAACAGGTCTTTTGCCTCCTTTTTTCATTCAAATGATCTATGTCTCCATTCTTTCATTCCTTCTTGGGCTCTTGAACATTCTACTTCACTCTCTTGGCTTCATCCTCACACTTTCAAGCTTCTACATCACTCTTTTGTGGTTGCAAGTTGCTGGTTCTTGGCTCCTACTCCCCGTTTATTGTGACAATATTAGTGTTGGAGGAATTACAAGCTCTCTCCTTCCACTAATTGTCTTGAGTGCTCATGGGTGTGGAGGTGATATCATTCATTTCCACTACTCTTTGCATCACTTTGTGTAGTTACGTAGCATACTTGTTGCTGGTGATTTCCCTTGGTACTATTTCCTTTCTATTTCTACATCATTTTCCATATACTATTACTATCTGGCTGTCCGTGGAGGTGGAAATACCAAAGTAAGGGAATGACTAAGACAGTCCTCTAAAAATACCCCCAACATTTTCCTTGGTCTTATGTGTGTAAGTGTTTTCACATGAAGTTACTTGAAGATTCAACTTGTGGGTAGAAAGGTCCACTTTTCTCACCTTCTCTTTGTTAATTTTAGTTTAGCTTAGACATAGTATTCTTCTTGTTGTACTTTAGTCAACTTTCTAGTGTTTTAGTATGTTTCTAAGACCCTTTGTCTATGCAGATGCCAATATACATATGAGATTCCAGTGTGTCATGCTAGAGTTCATTGTTTGCATTGTTATCCTCAAATAGTGAGTTGTTTGGACAGTGAATCAAACCCTCAAAATCAGCTCTCCTAACCTTGTGAAACATTTAGTTTAGCAGAAGGATAGTAGTACCTAGATTGCTCTTCCTTTTTAGCCTTAACGTCTTAACCTTTTCAATTTGCCTAGAAAAGATTGAGGTAGTTTAGGGCAGCCTATTGTTTAGGACTCTCTCGTGACCTAAAGTCTCGAAGAAGATGGCCCCCCTTCTCTACAATCATAATGTAAAGTTAGAAAATGCAATGAAGCACACATATTGTTGACATGAGAGACATGGAACACCATCGATATGTATACCATTATTATGGAAAAAATATTATCTGAAAGACTACTATGATTATTCATAGGGTTCACATGAGGTGTAGAAGAATGATCATCATGAAATACACCTATATATAATACAATTTAGCATATCACAAGAACATGGTTCCATGAGCATAGAATCATCATGACATGTATAAAAGCATCATAATTTTGAGTTATGTCATGATTTAGACCTTCATTGTATGATGTGTCATCTATAAGAATGGTAGGTGCAAATATATCACACACGTCCTTCATAATTGAGATATCATTAAATAGATCACACAAATATAATGTGTTCAAAGGTAGAATGAAATTAAGATCAAGAACACTACTACCACCCCCGCAGATGAAACATACATCATATATTAATCATGGATGAGTGAAGAGTATCCAATGAAGAAGGGAAGGTGATGATTAAATCTCTAAATACAAAAAAAGGAACATATGTGATGGTATAATGCTTCCATAGACAATGCACTCTCCTTTGTATGATAAAATATCACAACTATAAGAATAGAAGGATCTCATGTCCCAACATGTATAAATGTGTTAAAATTAGTGATGGAAGCTTAAGATAGGGGTCCATGAGAATTCATGACATAAAAATGCATCTCTATACAAGTGTAAATAAAGTAAGGTTTAGAAGACTATAATGCAAGTGTAAAAATCTAACAAGAGTAATCAAATGATATGGAAAATAAGAGATAATATATTATAGATCATACTATTAGTCCTACATTAGATTTGAAACAAGTTTAAGTATAAACCTTAAAAAAAATGCACTTGGTGCATATGATAGGTGATAGATAAGAAATATAAATAAGCACCAAACCCTAAGAAAAAATATATATCAATGAAGCACAAGGACATAAAAAGGAGTTCATATATGAAACTAAAATGTAAACATAGAAGATTGTAGATTAGAAAACCCTATTGTAATATGAAACCCTAAAAAGAAGACTAGGTTGTATAAGATTAGACAGGTTCACCAAAGTGTAGACATGTATAAACACAAGCAAAATTAACGTAGACTAACTATGTTAGAACCTAACTAATCCACAGTTATGAAAACCAACTAACTAGCTAACTAATTCAATTTTAGCTGAAGAAGAATTCGGTTTAAAATGAAGAAGGAAATATAATGCGAATAATACTACATTTAACTAAATAAATGCATCATTTCAGCTGAAAGAAAACTATCATTCAAACAATCAACTAACAATTAAACCAACTTAACTAACTAATTCCTTTGCTTTTGTAAAAGAACTGTTCTATCAACTAGCAACCAACATGCTAAGTTATTTTCATTTAAAGGAACATGAGATAAGGGTTCAGAGATTACAGCAAGGAAGTTGGGTCATTCGAATTGGATTCTCCGCTAGCAAGGGAAAAGATATATCATCCGGGGCTTTACCGCCCAACCAAAGGCCTGCCGGCCTCCCATGTTCTTCAACTGAAGAACCCGTCCCTTCATGAGGGTAATTATCTTGGGTCAGTTTACCAATGTGCCCTTTTGAGTCTGGTGCCATGATCCTACACTGCAGGACGATCCTTTCTCTGTAGGTACCCCCTATTCGAAAGGACCATTCTGACCTTAAGTGTATTCGGAACATGGTGGCTGACCTATGCCTAATCGACATCATACCTTGGCCAAGGTTTGATTAGAATATCTGGCACTCTTGTGCCGTCAATTCCTTCACCCTTACTCGACATATTATTTTCTTTCCATTTAATGTTGTAAAAGTTATCTTATTACGAGGATTCCTCTATCTGAATTTACTTCTCCCTTGGGTACATGCAATACAGTTAATCTTAGTTATGGCTTTTGATGATATGTTCAGCTTCTTTAAGGTTATTTCTCCTAAAGTTCAAGGAACAACCACATTTAGGCTTCCCATGACGGGGTCTGGGACATTAGAGCAGGGATAAGAATTGGGTCAGATACTTGGTACAAATAGAGACATGGCAATTCGAAAGATATTACAAACTCGGAAGGGTAGTCCATGTACAGTCAACAACTGTGCAACCATAGGCGGTGGCTATCTCAGCTAATGGTTTCAAGGTGACAGATCGCTTAGACCATTTAATACTATATGATCAGATTCCGTTAAAAGATGTCTGAAGCCAATGAAAAACACAATTAAGGAAACAAGGTTTCAACGGTTTTTGGACTCACAGGAAGTACATAACACCCCAGGATACATTCGATCACCACAGGTTAGATTCAGGAAAATTTATTCGATAAACAGGAGATTGCATTCCATGTAACCGAGAAAACATGTAGAAAACAACAACTACCGCTAGTTTCACTTTCAAGGCACATTTGATACCAGAAGCTAGACTCAGGAAAATGTAAGAACTATAGACTGAATAAGACAAGAATCCAATACAGATTTTCTCTTGGATATGATCATAAATAAGGAAAGAACACCATGATGAGTAACCATAAATAGCTACGTGCCTGATAACAAGCTGGCCGACAGTCCTTAGATATCGAGATGCAAGAGGCGCTACTAGCGATGGGAAAAGTCTCGACGAGGAAACCAAGTATCAAGCCGAATAGATAGAGAGAGCTTGCCCGAGCATTTGCGATTCATGGCCTTGGAGGTCCGACGCGGTAAGACTCTACTTCAAGAATGGTTCTTATCGAGGTGAAGGGGGAAATCTCTCTGGAAAGAAATCCTTCCCTGAAAATGCCCTTTGCTGCCTGATACCTCCCGAGCCCAAAGAGAGAAAAAGAAGAAACGGAAGATGGTAGAACCCGTTCCTCAAAAAGAGAAGGAATCGAGCCATTAGTAGCCTTCGCGGCTGCATGGCTTCTCGCCATCCGTTACTCCAAGGTGTGGAAGGTGAAAATAACTCCCGACGCCACCACTCTCTCATAAATTAATTTTCCCACTAAGCCAAGGTGACATTCCAAGAGCTCAAGACTTAAGCTGCTTCTTTTTTTTTTTACATAAGTTAAATTTTAATTTTAGACTCGAGTATATTATAAAATATATATATATATATATATATATATATACTTTTAGGGCATTTTGACTCAACCATTATTTAATGAATAAAAGAAAATACTGGTTTAATTTTAATTTTATTTATTTTTATTTTCATATTCTTGATAAAGGCCAAGGTATGATTTCGGCACATTGATCTTACGCCAACTCAGAGCAATTGGTGAAATGACCCTTGATAATCGAGCCCTCTCCTGGATGATATTCCTTTTTCTTCCGACGTTGACGAACCTGCATCCCTTGACAAGGAAGTTGTGGTTAGAACGTTCTTATCATTTAAATAATATGTGCATCACACAAATTTACCCCTAACTCATTTCTAGAGAGTAAAAGAAATTCCCAATATATTTAAATGATCATTCACATTACACAATAAGGGATAAAAGTGCTTCCATTATGATCCCATATAAAAAGAAAATCATTATCTTATTCTCAATTTGATTGCCTCAATAATTTAATTGTCTGTAACTACCATAACGGCCAACCACATTTCAATGACACGAGCTTGTCCTAATTAGAAGGATGTAACAAACTAGATGACACTTGGGATCAATAAATTAGATAACTAAACAACTATTTTACAAAAGTAAATGAGAAAGAGAAAGACATTGAGCTTTATAATCAAATAATGTGTGTCAATAATGAAGATTCTAAAATCTAATTAATGTTTTCTTAGAGAACAATGCCTTTCTTTATGCAATTCCCTAGACTTTGTGCTAAATCCATGTTTTGTTTGGAATCACGTCTATAGGTTTGGTTCCATGGTCATAGATTTATCCTCCAAGTCCAAACCTGACCTTGCACAATATATAACTATACTCTTTTGCTTGCTTGAATGATCTTCACTTATTTTTCTCTTTCTTCATAACCAAGCATTGATAGCATTTATGAATACCTTGGTAGGGATGCCATTGTCTCACTATGGGACACATTTTCCTAGGCCAATTTACATAAATGTATGTACAATGATTGTAAATAATGTTCTTCAAATATGTATATTTTTCTAGAATGATTGTATATATTTATATTCCTTTTAATGAACCAAATTCAAATTTTTAGCTCATTAGAACAAGACGAGACTTTCTAATTTCAAATGATTAGAATGAAAGCATTTAATGCCTTAAATATAAGAGCATAAGAACATATCACACAAATTTTAGTTTAGTTAGCATTAAAAAGAAATAACATAGGCAAGAGTCCATCAAATTTGATTTTGAAAAAATTAGTCTATGACTATGAGATTAATTTTATAATTATAAAATAAACTCAAATATAAAAATAAACCAAATTAACACAAAACATATACATTTAAAAAATATAATAAATATATCAATATGACATAAATATGAAAATATATGAACAGATGAATATACATATATTAAAAAAAACCCTCTTCATAAAAATATTCTATTTACAAATTTATCAATATATCAAAATATTTTCCTTTTGATTCTTAAAAATGTTCAATTAAAGTTTGACCACTATTTTCACCTAGTGTATGGACTTTTGGTATATTTGTATGGATTACAAATCTGATTATTAGATTATTCCCTGGTTGAGGACGTTTGACAAATTGAGACGTCAAAGAGTGGGGGTTGGTATCTAAGCTGCTTGGCTACAACCGATTCCATATTTGGCTTCTTTTGGGACAAGAATACATCATTTTTTTCTCCGAGGTTTCCGAATCGTAAGTATAATTTCCCCTTGGTGGACTTGAATTCTATTGTATTGGAAGTAGTTTTTGAGAGATTCAATGGAGTCACCCTTCAAGGATACAGTGGTGAAGGGAAAAGTGGCGCTGGTGACAGGAGGGGGTACAGGAATAGGGTACGAAATATGCACTCAATTAGGGAAGCATGGCGCCTCAATTGCCATCATGAGTCGCAGGAAGAACGTTGTCGATGCAGCAGCAGCTGCTCTTCAAGCTCAAGGCATCCAGGTAATACAAAATACCCAATTAAGTGCAATTAAGTTTTAGTGAAAATATATTAGACATAGTCCATGGGGCTAATTCTTATGCGGGTGCTGGTTTCTACATCTGAACTAGTTGCCACTGTCATTTCCACTCTTGTGGGACTGATTGCCAAAATCAAACTGTTAAATACAAAGTTTTTGGAAAAAACTATATGTTCAATTTTTTTTATCACATTCTGAGAACCATTATCATATCGAGGCAAACAACTGACGATGATTACAGGAATAGCTCTTGTGATTTAGGGGGAGCTGATCTGAGAAACGTAGAAACAAAACAAAACAAAACGAAAAATAGTGCTTGGGATGCCAGGGGAAGTGATCAGGAAAACATAGAAACAAAAAATTTAAGGTTAGCAAGAAAGATTGTCCAATCCAAAAATCTGCCATTACGTTAGGTTCAAATTGAGAGGATAAAATGCTTGAGATAACGAGTGACCAAATTGACATTAGGTTAGGCTTGATTTAGGAGGATCAAGATGCTTGAAGCAGCAATTATGGCATCATCGGGAAAGGCAAGACCAACATAATGTTATAAATTAGAGGTCTTAGCCACATGTTAAAAGAAATGAATGTTAAAATGATTTTTCACTAAACTATAAAATACATTAATATTCTATATCATTTATTAGCACATTTATGAGTAACTGTCATAGGTAGCTTAAACTACACCCGTCATCTCTATTGAGATTATGTGGATGTTTATTAATTTCAATAGTGTCCCTTAACTTTTTCTTGTAATAATATTCTTCCTTCACTAGGACCTTGGTGGCTTATACGAGGATGTGGTTGCTTCTGTTAAACGAAGTCTTTGCTAGTGCGGATTTGCCAATACATTTATGTTTGATGTCTGCATAACGTTCCTTGATCCTAGGGCTGATGAGTGTCGTGTTTTTCTGATGTTGGGGGTTCTACATGAATAATCAATTTTATAGACACCAAAATTATGGATCAGTTCCCCCTTGATGTCTATTTTCATCAATACTTGAGAAATCTTATTAGAAATGCCTTAAACAAATAAAAGCCATTGGAGTATCTATTGAGTCTTCTACACTTCTACACATCTCACGACATCTTTTGGCTTGCCTAAACACTCTAGCAATGTGCATATTCTTGTACTCATTTTTAAAACAAAATCCCAAATGAAATGAGAGAATTCTTGGTCAATATACTCCTCATCATAGATTACAAAGGCTCTCGTAGATAGAGTTTGTAGAAAACCTATCTTTTTGGGCAGAATGATGATGAGAAGATAAATGTAGATAAAGGTTAGTGTGGGTAGTTGTTCTTTACACTTGGTGCAACATGGATCCATCAAGTTTTCTATAAATTTTTTTTATCAAGGAAAAGTAATTTTCGATTACACTTCAACTCCTTTGTAAGATAAATGCTATCCATTATGATGTTGACATGGGGATGAAATTCTTCCAGTTTGTCAAGACCATGTTGTTAGCTCTGATTTGTATCATCAATGTAATGTTTTTAGCTCTGATTTGTATCATCAATGTAATGTTTTCACCATATTGGTTTTAATGGGAAAGAATTGAGTGTGTTTTTTCACAGTACTTCATAAGAAGATTTACTACTAATAGAGATGAGGATGACCCCCGTTTGATTACTCATAGAAAACTCCCTTGAGAGTGAAAATAAAAATTTTAAACACAGTTCAACAGGTGAAGCAGTCTTAAAATCCATGCGCCTTTTTACAATTTCAACCACTTCATTAGTTAGGACTTTCGTGAATAGTGAAATCACATCAAAGCTAACCAGAATTTCATTATCATCCAATTCGTATTGACCTTAACAAAGTCTACAAATGGGAGGAATCTTTGATGCAAGAAAATTCCAAACTGATGAGTAATCCTGCAACTCCGAAAGGAGTTATTAGTTTAGCCTGAATCTGTGTTTTTCTTCATTCTCAGGTTTTCCAATAGCCGAGTCAAGTGTAACCCTTTCCTTTCTTGCCAAGATTCAAGATTTCTGACCAGGCATTGAAAAATAAGGTTTTGGACTTCAAAGGTTCCCTGTACTGTGCGTAGAACCTGATTTTTGACTTCTCAGTGCCCCTGGATTTCAAATTCTTCTCCTGAGTGTTGATAATGTGATATAAACCAAATTATATAAAGTTTTTGGTATCGTTTCTGGGGCTTCACGATATGTTCCTGGTTAGACTTTGAAGGCACAATAAAACCACAATGGATAAGGAACTCGTATTCATTGGGCTATTGTAGTCGAAAAAATCCTCCCTACTTGGATCTCCAATACATTAACAGAGTGATAAAGTTAGATTTAATAATGCTTTTGGGTCTGCAACTTTTCAACAATCGGATTTCCGCTTTTACTTGATCATGTGTTAATCAAGGTCCTTGACTATGCTAGATGCTGCCCCATGTCTCTAGAATGAAGATTGACAGCCAACCTTGATCACATCAGATTGTACACAAAACCACAGGTTCCTAAGCCAAAGACATGCATCTCTTTGAGCTTACAGATTTGGAGTCCATGCAAGCTCCCCCGAATCATTCAGTCATTCCCAAGGATCCATTTAGTGGTTGAAGATGTCTGCAAATATTTATTCCTGAGACAACCTCTAATGCCTGCTGACATTCCAATGGTAAATAGAATTTTAAAAACACCTAGAGATTGGATCTAGTAAATGTGCATGGCTTGTTACCTAAGAAAACCAGTATTCAATTGATAAACCCACATTCATAAGGCATGGTTAAGATCTGATAGGATTGTTTTTTTCATTATAGAAATTAAACATGGTATGGGGAGGGATGTTGGATGGTAATGATGGTCCCATCCTCAAGATCTATTTGTAATATGATTTTTGCCTTTGGACGTGGTGTATACACTTGAGTTACATAGTTATGCATGGGGAGTATATCTTCTTGCAAGATAGACTTTCCCAATTTTTTGAGAAATAGGACAGAAAATTTTAAGGTTAAGGATTTTGGCTTGTGTTTGTTTGTAAAAGTGAACCCTCCACGTTCTTTTGATAAATTAATGCATTCCATCGCCTTCAATCTGTCGTGCACCTTTGTGAATCGTTGTTGTTAGTACGGTTGCTTGGTTTGACAACTCTTCATTGAGCTCTTCAACCTCGATTGGACTAAGGTGGTATAAGAGAAGGTTTATTCCAGCAAAAAGTGAGTCTCTGAATTGTTTGTCATTTTAGGCAATAACTTGAAAGAACTTAGTCTTGCTAGTTAGTCTTATTGAGAATACTTAACCTACGTAGGATTGTAACCAAGGGGTTTCCACAGTATGGCTTGTTTGATAGAGTAAGTTGACGTGCCTCCTAGAAGAGTAGCTGAAAGAGAAAGAGATGGAGTTTCCAAAATGGTAGGAAGACTAGATATAGTAAATTTGTTGGGATTAATGTGAACAAGACTAGATGTAGTAGAAGAAGAAAGATGTGAGGCTTTGTGTAGAGAGAAGATATAATTGAAATAGAAGATGTGTAAGAGTTGGCTATGGAGATAGCCACCCAAGATCTAGAGGCCAAATGGAAAGCACAAAGAGATCAATATACAATGCTCAAGATTGCAATGGGATTGAATATCCTGGAATTGATTTACGAATGAGAACCCCTTGGTTATATAGCCAAGGTGAGACATAGGATTAGAAAAGATCATGACAAGTGTCTTAATCCTATGACATGAGACAACTAACTTGACATAAAAGTCTAAAAGATAAGATCTAGACATGACAACTAAGTCTTCTAGAAAGAATGTGAATAAGTCCCCTAGTAAGAATTAGATAGGTACAAAACTTTTATTCACACCAACACCCACTCTTAAGTGTAACTTAGGGAGTAGATTATAATGGAAAGATGCAAGGATGAGTCCCAGCTACTAGGCCATGTTAGGTACCCATGTACAAATGCGAATACCATCTCTCACAAATGGAGAAAAGGAGAAAACCCAATGGGACAAAACTCCTCCCCAAAAGAGAGATGAAAACAAAATACTCTCAATGCAGAATGAGAAGGACAAAACCCCATGTGGGAAAAAGACCCCCCCATAAGAGAGAAGAAGAGAGACCATGTAGCCCCCCTCAATGGTAGAAGCTTGACATTGATGCTAAAGATGATCCAATCTCGCTGAACAACGTTCCTCCCCTTAGGAAGAAACAAAACCAAGATGATATGCATGATATCGTCCCATTCTTGAAAGGAAGATGTGGGAAGAAGAATGATATGTGATGTCTTTGAAGTATGCTCAAGTGTCTCCATGTTGATGCCGAAAGCTAACACACTCCAAACAGGTGTTCTAGGCCACAAAACTAAAGATGTCAATTCAGAATCTCTTAGAGACGGATGTAGAACACACTCCAAAGACAAAGATACCTCCTCTAAAGACAAAGAAGCCTCCTTCAAATACTGTCCAAAAGTATCGACATGTCAAACTGCAAAGAATGATCATGTAGAGAATGAACAAGAGGGTCAGAGTATTCCCTCACAACAACTGAAGAAGAATCGTCTGCATCAAAGAGAAGATGTTTGCAATCAATGGTGTCTCCCAAATCTGAAATGTGAGACTCAACAAACAACCCACCAATGTCTATCAAGTATATATCCCAAGTAGATGTAGCTGGAATACGATGTAGATCCCGCTGCACTGAAACACAAGAGGCCATATCTGTAGAAACACAAGCATCATCAAATGCAACAGAAGATGGAGGAGATGGAATGCAAGGCTCAAGAACGGGATCGGTTGTGAAAACACCTAAGTTCAAGTAGCCAAAAGTCAACTCAAAGTCATGGTCCACACTAGAAGTGTGATCAACAACCGAAGGAACAAGGTCATCATCAGAAGAATGATCATGTAGAGAAGGAACAAGGTCATCCTCAAAGAATGATCATGTAGAGAATGAACAAGAGGGTCAGAGTATTCCCTCACAACAACTCAAGAAGAATTGTCTCTATCAAAGAGAAGATGTATGCAATCAATGGTGTCTCTCAAATCTGAAATGTGAGACTCAACAAACAACCCACCAATGTCTATCAAGTATGCATCCCAAGTAGATGTAGCTGGAAGACGATGTAGATCCTGCTACACTGAAACACAAGAGGCCATATCTGTAGCAACACAAGCATCATTAAATGCAACAGAAGATGGAGGAGATGGAATGCAAGGCTCAAGAACGGGATCCGTTGTGAGAACACCCAAGTTCAAGTAGCCAAAAGTCTCCTCAAAGTCATGGTCCACACTAGAAGTGTGATCAACAACCAAAGGAACAAAGTCATCATCAGAAGCAAAATCTGTAAAGGTGTACAACCGAGATGAATGATCAACCATCCCAGTAGCAAGAATCTCTCTACTCTCCAAGTCTCTAATGATAATTGAATTTGGAGTGAATTCCACAATCCTCCCATCTCCACCATGTGTAATCTGATAGATGGAAAGAAGCTTGTTTGACAAATGAGGTACACACAAAACATCATTGAAAGTGCCCTCCCTAATATCAATAGATCCCATCCCAATTACACTCGTGTATGTATTGTTTCCCATCAAAATAGGAGACATAGTACAAAGCTCAAAAGAAGGTAATATAGACTGTGAAGATGCTATATGATGAGATGCTCCTGAATCTAGAAGCCATCTCCCTGATCCAAGACCCATAGAAGCACAAAGAGCTTTCCCCTTTTTACTTGATGTAGTAACCAATTCAACATGACCTTTGTCCTTATTAGACTATTTTGAAGAAGAAGTTGACTCAGACATTCTGGAAGGTTAGATCAATATGATTCTTCTTAAGATGATGTTTCAATTCATCAATATCCTTCTTATAACAAGAATGTTCATCATGTCCAAGCTTCTTGCAATATGTACAAGTAGGCTTCTCCTTAGATGATTTCTTTGTGGAAGAGGATTTATTCTTTGGTTGATTTGAGTGTGGATTATTCTTTGATTTCTTTTGTTTCTTATCAGTATGTTTTGATTCTTTCACTTGACCAGCCAACAATGCCCGAGATTTAGATGACTTGATGAGACCCATCGATATAAGTTTTTGTTGCTCATTTATTAACATCTCCAAAAATGATGCAAATGAAGGTGTTGTATATGCAAAACCCATAGTCAACCTATGAGTATGAAAGCTAGAAACAAAAGTAGCATAATTGGGACCAAGTTTGTTCAATGTATAGTAGACCAACTAAATGTCCTTCTTCTCAATTCCACATGCTTTACATTGCTCTCTTATATTATTAACCTTAGTGATGTAGTCTTGGATGTTGTCAAAGTTCTTAGGATCAAAGTTCTTCAATTCATTATCAATTTGATAGCCTCTTACTTCATCTGTAGTACCATACAATGTTTTCAATTTGTTCCAAACTTCATGAGTATCCTTACATGATTCAATTTGAAACAACAAATCTTGAGAAACTAGTTTACGAAGACATCCAAGAGCTTTGTTATGTTCAATCATCCATTTTATCTTTTTATCTACATCTATAGGTTTAGGTACCTTATTCTCAACATATAGAGAGTGACCTTCATTCATTAGAATACTCCATGCATTTTGTTGCCATGTTGAATAGTTATATGATGTTAGCAAAGGAACCTTAGAATGATCCATGGAAAAAGAAGAGCACAAACAAATAGATCAAAAGAATGCACCAAGAGACCCCCCCCAAATCACTTAACCAAGAATTCCCCCCAACAATATATCTTTTGGCACTTTATATTTAGTGCATTTACAAATGCCACTTGCCAAAAACAATGAAGTGGACTTGATCTTAGTGCATATAGATGCCAAAATTGGCCACAAGCTCAAAGTAAAACTTTTACATAGAATGAGATCAATCTGATAACACCCTTGGAAAATACACGAAAAATAATGCACTTTCCAAAAAGGTTGCACCCAAAAATGTTACTGTAGGAGTGAGAACGGAGGAGCCCCGAAATTTCCCAAAATGAGAACGACTTAGCAACACTTGTGAGAATCTTTAATTGCTGGAAAAACCAGGCAGCCTAACAAAAAGCCAACTGCACCACTGCGAAGAGCACAAAATTCTATCCCAAATCAAAAAAATTGCTTGCAAGAAAGAGCCTGCATGATTGAGATATGGCTGTTTGAAGTTGGCCAAAATGAAAACTCCAACCCAAGGGGGGCAAAAATTCTTTAAGGTGTTGACGTCAACATTCAGTGAGTATAAAATTGATGGTCTATTGACTATCGCATTGGAATATTCTCCACAAACAAAATATGATTTTCTGACAGAATATTCTAATGCCACCGGTGACAAAATATTCAAAGAATATTCTCCTGCTAGATTTCTTTGGCGATTTTTTATTTTTTCTGGCAACGAAATATTTGCTTGTAATTTGGGCAGGTAGTATGGGGGCCGTAGGCTTGTGTGGGCCTGTGGCCTCTTGCCACGTGGCGTACGCGCATAGTTCGGAAACTTCCGTACCCTGTTGTGTAGGTCTACCTGTGTAGCAGGTACGTAGAAAGTTTTTTTAAAAAAATTTTTAAATTAAAAACTTTCTGAAATATTATTTCTAAAATCACTGGATCCTATTGATTTGTATGAGATAGATCCTTACATTGATTGGACAAGGTGGGATGAGCAGCCTCCATTGTTTACTACGGACGAGATTCTTGATTTCAAGAAACAAGCAATGGAGTATGTGGGTGCAACAGGAGATGTAGGGTTGGAGGACATTCATGAGGATGAGGAGTCATTGCCAGAGCCAGATACTTCCAAGATGGTGGTTGAGCCTTAGCCACAACCTTCCATGCCAACCAAGGAGCCATCACGTACTCGTAGGACTAGAGCATCTACCTCTTCCCTAGCTTTGACTAAATTAGGGAAGAGGAAGGTGTAAAATGTTGTATTTAGTATTTACTTCAAGTTTTACTATTTTCATTTTCAACTATCTACTGTAATTTGCATCAGACTATTAGGCTTTCAGTCATCAGGAATCCACATGAGAATGTGATTTTGTAATCAATTTGCATTAAAATCAATCAAATTTAATAGAAAACACTTTTGTACTCATTTATGGACTCATTGGATTCATCTTGTCATTGAATTTTGCAAAAACAATGCATTTCTAATGAAATTTAAGCAATTTTTTTAAGTTCCCAAGTTTTTTTCTGAGTTTTCTCCATGTTTTGATGACTCGTCAATTTTGGGCTTGACAAGTTTTTGCTGAGTCCGAGTTTTCCAACTATGGGTACAATTATCATTGCTTATTGGGAAAAGTAGGGTTATTTTCAAAGATAACAATCACAATGACAAATTTGTTTACCAACAACTCTCAAAAGTGCATTCTTGATTGCAGCCTTCACAAATTTCTTTGTTAAGAATCCCTTTCCTTCATTGTGAAGAATGTACTCGAGAACTTTGTTCCATGATGCTACGAACAATTAGAAAAGAATAACAAAGATGACAAGACAAAGCAGACTGAGATGTTTTGAAACATGAATTGCACTTGAGAAAACAACAAACATTAACTTAAAACTTGACACAATAAGGAAATTTCATATGGGTACAATAAATAGTATAAAATGCAAATGTCAACCTATAAAGTACAATTTTAATGTGGGATTTGGAGAAAAGTTGAATTTTGCCTCGAATATCAATCGAGGTCCTTCATATGGAGTAGTATAGGATTAGCAACTGAAAAGAGACTCCAAAAAGACATGTGGTCAAACAATGAAGCTTGCATGACCAAAGAGCTGTTGTACATGAGAATGATTGTTATCTTTATAAGGGTAGAAGTTGTTGCTTAAATGAAAAGCCTATCTCCTAAGACACTGTTTCTTGATTACAATTCCTCAATTTGAGGAATATGTTTTCTTGCTCAGTTGATATAAAAATATACAAAATGTCAAAATACAATGTCATACATTAGGAATGAATACCCCCAGCCATATCTGTAGTTGGCCGTAATGTGATTAGTCGACCAGGAATAAAGTGAATAAGTTAGTTGGCAATTAGTTGGTTGTTTTGTCTTAATTGTTGGTATTTCGGAGACTAGTTCCTGAAAGGTTACTTATTGTAATGAAGCGACGCGATGGTTGGTATTCAACCAACTCTGCCGCTATATGTATTGGGATCATGTAGTCAATAGGGATTGCTGTTATATGGTTATGAATTATCTATACTTGGCATATGTGAATAAATAAAGACAACAATGATGATCTTATGTTTTACTTGTTAGAACGTTGTTATGCTTTGGCAACAATTTCCGTTTACTCTTTGCATAGGTTGAAGTTCGTTAACTGAGTAAACATTTGGCGCCGTTGCCTGAGCGAACCAGCGAAGCACTCGCTACAATGACAGAGTAATGGATCGACCGGCGGAGGAACCCATGGTAACAAATGAAGAAAGAGAAGACGACTTGACACGGGATTTGACAAATCTCTGGAACATATCCCTACGAGATCACGTACGGAGGCAAGCCCTTAGGCGAGAAATCCCTGAGGCAGTAGTTTGGGATCGACTTGAAGTGAACGACGAGGTTGATCACCTCCTCCATTGCATGCCAAGATTGCTGGCCTGCCACTCTATTATCCTACAAAACCTTCGGGCGGAAGAGGAAGAGGAACGCCAAAGGTAGCAAATCTTGCAGCGGTACAAGGAACAAACCGAACGGGCGGAAGAGGAACGGGACGCTAGTCGGAGATGTACCTCTGGCAACCAACAATGATCGCGTGAAAGACCTGTAATGCCCGTACGACCAAACAAGGACAAGAATCGAGTACCATTCGGGCACGAAGCGAAGGAGGAAAGAATTCGGCGATCATTAAGAGTACAAGAGCAAGAAAACCGACGATTGAGATTAAGTAAAGCACATTAGAGTTCTGTGGAAGAGAGAGACGAGGAACCATTCGTCACCCCGTACGTAGAAAAACATAAAAACCAAGAAAATGAGGAAGACTTGAGTGGTGAACTTGAGAACAACATCCAACGCTTTCGGGAGTTGTCCATATTAGACGATGACGAAGAGCGGAGGACAGGGAGATCTGAGCCCAAGACCCCTTGGCAGAGGGAGTATCGAAGCAGAGCCCAGGAAACCCAAGGTGTAGAGGACGCTGACGGAGGACAAAAGGGTGACTCGTACGGGGCCGTGAGTGCAAGTGACGCACCGGAACGTAACGGGAAAACCAGTCCAGTCGGGTTCAATACATGAGGAGGACAACGGGGCAGGATGGTGACTCCAGAACGGTAAAAGTTGCAGAATTTTACGGGGAATGGGTCAGAGGATCCAGTACGACACTGCAAGATGTGTGAGACAATTTGGATAGCGAGTGGAGAAGATGACCAGGATAACTGGCTAAAAGCATTTCCGGCGACACTCCGAGACAGTGCCATTGACTGGTACTTGGAGTTGGACCAAACACAGAAAGCTTCATGGAGGGTGCTGAAGCAGGCATTTCAAGATGAATTCAAACTGTTGAGGGACGACAGTGAAATTGTGGCCGAGATTTATAACACCAAACAAGGGATGCACGAAAGTGTACGAACTTACAACCGGAAATTAAAAGACCTGCTGGGGAAACTAGAATCACAACCAGCAGATGGTTTAAAAAAGAGATGGTTTATCGAAGGGCTGCTTCCCTCGCTATATAAGAACATGAAGGTAGTACCTCCATCCTCGTACACGGAAGCATACAACCATGCGATGGATATTGAAAGCGAGATCAAAACATCCTCTAGAGGAAAGAAGCATGATGATGAAGAAAGCGCGGGGGAGAGCGAGGGTGAATAAAAAACCGTGCAAGCACTCCGTTGCGACATGCTGAGGATGATGAAGGAGCTAAAAACGGACAAAGAAGGATCTAAGGAAGCAACTGAACTATGGTGTACGAAATGCAAAATAGAAGGCCATACGAAGGCAAACTGTCCGAAGAAGATGTTCTATGACATTTGCCAAGTTATGGGGCACCGTCAAGGAATGCCCGTACAATTTAAAAACACGGAGTGCGCAAGTGTTCTTCACACAAGGGGAACAATCCACCCCTCCGACCACACCATCGAAACATCAGAATAACAATGCATCCCTTGGCGGCTATCACAACAATCGGAGAAATACCACGCCAAGAAGCAAAATCCAATATGACAGCAAAGGTCGGCCCATGATCCAGTGCTGAAGATGTAGCGAATGGGGCCACTTTGCCAGGGAATGCTAGAGCAGCCAAGGCGCCAGAGGGAAGCTGTGCAAGTGGTGCGGTCCGGGCGATCACAAAGACATGGACTGTCCCAAGCAGAAAGGTATCAACATACTGGAGGTAGCCGATGAAGAGGTCCTGGCACTTACAAGGGCACAAACGAAGAAGGCTAACTATCCGGACCCCCATACGGAGAAAGAACGACTCTGAGAAGCCAGGGCGGAAGTAGAAGAAGCAATGGCAAATGATCGGAGAACTACCAAAGCCGCGAGTACGCCATTGCAGTCAGAGTTGGAAAAGAACATTGTACGACAAGTACTTCACACAACTATACCAACCAAGGTGACTGACCTTCTGCAAACCATGCCGCAACTAAGAGTAGCACTCACAAATATCATGACAGACAATACTCAAATGGGTCCGAGCAAAGACACCAAAGAACCGACAGGAGCAACTACGGATCCAACGCTACTCACAATTAGTGGCGGGAGGAAACTAGCAGTCGTACAGATGGAAATCCTAGGAATGAAACTCTCTAATACCATCGTCGACGGAGGATCGGGAGTAACGTACTACCTGAGGATACATGGAAGAGCCTCGGGAGACCCACACTCTGGCCGCTGACATTCCAACTTGTGGGCGCCAATCAACATAATATCAAACCAATTGGTACACTGATGGCACAAAAAGTGGTGATAGGTACGCAACAATTCCTATTGAATTTTGTCGTGATCCCACTAGAAAGAAAAGTGTACGATGCACTGCTGGGACGGGGATGGCTAATTGCCGCCAAGGCGAACCATAACTGGAAGAAGAATACCCTCGCAATCGAGAGCCATGGGAAAAAGTATATTATCAATTTGAAGAATTAGGCGGTTAGTGAGGACTTGGCATCTTCAAAATCTGATGATGGATCAGATGGCGATGAAGAAAGGAGAACGATGGAGCCAAACGAGGAAGGGGTACTGGAAATTGGAAGTTTCTCGGAGGATGAAACCAGTTCATTGAACGGGTTATTTCACTGGCAGATGGAGGACTATGAAGTTTTTCACCTAGATTGCAACATGCTGTAGATTAAGGAAGGAGAAGAAGGCGAAGATAAGGGTCTAGCCAGTGAAACATTCCTGCCAAAGTATGGCGAATATAAGGAAGGTATGGCAGAAATAGACGAGACGCCAGCCCATAAGCTTGAACAAGATAAACTCATCAAGTACGAGGAACCAACACTCAAAAGGGTGAATTTGGGGGAATAAGAGAAGCCTAGGGAGATCCTCGTCGGTGATGACTGGGACCCCGTATTGAAGCGACGGCATTTAAAATATTCATTGAGTACAAGGACACCTTCGCCTGGACGTACAAGGATTTGAAAGGAGTACCACCGGAGCTATGCGTGCATAGGATTCCGCTCGTACCAGGAGCCCAACCCGTACGTAAGAGACCGTATAGGATGAATAAGAACTATGCGGCGAAGGTACAAGAGGAGATAGAGAAGATATTGGAGGCGGGCATCATTTTCAAAGTAAATGTGAGCGAGTGGGTGTCATCGATTGCCATTTCCTTGAAGAAAGAATCAGAGCAAATCCGGATATGTGTTGACTTCCGATGTTTGAACGCAGTAACAGTTAAGAACCCGTTTCCAATCCCCTTCACCGACACCATCTTGGAGGAGGTCGCTGGGCATGAAATGTACTCGTTCTTGGATGGGTTTTCCGGATATAACCAAATTTGTATTGCCAAAGAGGACAAGTTGAAAACAACTTGTGTGGTTGAAGATGGAGTATACGCGTACCACCGGATGCCATTCGGGTTGTGTAACGCACCGGCCACGTTCCAAAGGATAATTTTACACATATTTGACAAGATGTTGGTGGGCAACTTCAGGGCATTTCTAGACGACTGGTCTATTTTTAGTGACAAGGAAAAACATCTCAAGGCTCTTGGAGAGTGCATGGAAAGGTGTCGAGCAACACGCCTTGCATTAAACCCAAAGAAATGTAGGTTCATGGTACGACAAGGAAAGTTACTGGGACATATTGTGTGCAAAGCCGGGTTAAAGACCGATCTTGATAAAATAAGGGTCATTGTGCATATGGAGGCCCCAGAAAACGTCACAGGTGTAAAGTTATTCCTCGGCCATGTCAGTTACTATCGGAGGTTCATCAAGAATTTTGCACAAGTATCGTACCCTCTCGACTTATTGACCAGGAAGGGACAACCTTTCATATGGACGAAAGAACAAGAAAAAGCATTGAAGGAACTAAAGGACCGGCTAATCAGCTCACCCATCCTGGCGTACCTAGACTGGGACAAGGAATTCCACGTACATGTGGATGCCTCAAACTTCGCCATAGGAGCAACACTCGCACAAGTCGGAACACACGGGCTAGACCACCCAGTATTCTTTGCCAGTCGGCTACTCTCGAAAGCAGAGAAGAACTATAGTACGACGGAGCGCGAAGCACTGGGGATGGTGTACTCCGTACAGAAAATCAGGCATTATTTGCTTGCTACGCCATTCACCTTCTATGTGGACCATCAAGCCCTAATGTATCTGGTGAACAAACCTATAATCCAAGGCAGAGTGAGTAGGTGGCTGCTACTACTTCAGGAGTTCACATTCACTATCACAGTGCGGCCGGGGAAGAGTCACGTGATCGCCGACCAGTTGTCCAGAATACGGTCGGGAGAACTGGCAGAAGGAGTGAACGAAGATTTTCTCGATGCACACTTGTTCCAGATTACAGTACTTCCGTCATGGTACGAAAAGATCGGGGAATACTTGTCCACATCCACGTTCCCAAAGGAAATGGCACCGACGGAGAGGAGGAAGCTCGTACTGAAAAGCAAAACATTTCAGCTAATTAATGGCTTGCTATACAAGATGGGGTCCGACCAGATCCTTCGCAGATGTGTCATAGAAGAAGAAATACCAGGGGTGCTGAAGGAAGCACACGAGGGTTTGGTTGGCGAACATATGGGACCAGATGCCACGGCAAGAAAAATTCTTCTGGGAGGACTATGGTGGCCGACGATGCACACAGACACACGGGAGCGGGTGCTAGGATGTGATACCTGTCAGAGAGTGGGAAAACCTTTGAAGCGGGATTTTATGCCACTCCATCCATCGCAGCCTCAGGAGTTGTTTGAGCGATGGGGATTGGACTTTATCGGACCACTAAAAGTGAGTCACCTACATCGGTGTCGATACATTGTGGTGGCGACAAAATATCTCATGAAGTGGGTTGAAGCACGAGCATTGCCAGACAACACAACCCAGAGCATAGCCAGATTCATCTATGAGCAGATAGTGACACAGTACGGGATCCCAATCCAAATCATGAGTGATCGAGGAGGACACTTTGTGAATCACGTCATCCGACTGATGACAACGGAGTTTCGGATATTCCACAACCTATCTAGCCCGTACTACCCGCAAGCCAATGGCCAAGCAGAGTCTACGAATAAGGTACTAGTGGCAATCATTCACAAGTCATGTGGTGTAGAGGAAGCGGATAGGGAAGAGCGGCTACCAGCCGTCCTGTGGGCATACCGTACGACATACAAAGTAACAACAGGACACACACCCTTCCAGTTGATGTACGGCCAGGAAGCGGTAGTACCAATGGAATACATGGTACCCAGCCTAAGGATAGTCGTAGAGAACCGGTTAGGAGATACAGAGAGTTTGAAGGAACGGTTATACGAACTCAACAAACTGGACGAGTGGAGAGTGATGGCACAATGGGTCACGAAAACTATGCAACGAAGAAGGAAGCATTGGCATGACAAACACCTTCGGCGAATGAGCTTTCTGCTAGGACAATTAGTTTTGAAGTATAATGGCCGTAACGAGATCAAACTGGGGAAGTTCAAAGTAAGGTGGTTAGGACCGTTTAAAATCAGGGAAGTATGCGACAATGGCTCTATAAAACTGGAGAACTTGGATGGATCATTCCTGCCTAATGCAATCAACGGATCAAAGCTGAAAGTATACGAGGAGAGAAAGGAAGCAAAACACACAGTAGCCATCAATATGCTTGGCTACGCCACCAAGGAAGATTGGCTTGTGCAGATGGAAACACCAAGGGATCAGGAATGGGGTTTGGGAGGCCTCGGATACGCAGGAGAGGAAATCTGGGCAGGTAGGAACCAGATAATGGAAGAGAGACTGGTGGAAAAGAAAGTGGAAGGAATCGCAGTACCATGGATAAACAAACACCTGACCAATGCAGTGTTCGGGACACCTGCACTATGGAAACGAATGGGCGAACACTGGAGTTACGTCACACCATATGAAGGCATACGAAAGGGGTATTTGGCAAAAGAAATAGATGAGGCACAGAAGGAGAAGGAAGAACAAGCGGCAAAAGAACCCCAAACGGAAGATAATGACGAAGAAAAGGACGAATGGGACGAGGAACAATGGGAGGAATACTTCGAGAAGACGACCCCTTGTTTAAAAACTGTGGTCATGACAGAGGACAAGTTCCTATCACATGTGGACGGGTATACGGAAGAAATACTGCAGCAAATGAGAAGAGAGAGAAGGAAGGTGCCGAGGGTAAGGAAGATAGCAACAAAAAACGAACTCTGGAAAATAATACCCAATCCAGTCGGACCTCCGACAATAGAAGGCAAAGATGTTAGGTGGTACCAACAGTACGGAGGGAGATATGTCGACGATAGTTATAAAGGTATGGGTCCTGCCCCTTTACTTGATAAGTGGTTTGATGTACAATACATAGGCACATGTTGCGAGGAGGAATGTTACAAAAAGGCTCCACATACCTGCAAATGGTACTATGCCTCCGAGCTAAAAGTTCGGGAACGAGGTCAAAAGAGAGGCATGAAAAGGAAAAATGATGAAGAAGAAATAAATAATAAGAAAAAGCAAAAAATGGGACAAAAGAAAATTGATGGAAGAGAGAAAAATATTAAAGGAGAAAGAAAGTAAAGGTAAAAAAGCAGAATTTAATGAAGGAGAGAGAAAAATGAAAAAATTATTAAAAAGAGAGATGGAAAGATTGAAAATAAAAAAGGTGGCCAAAGTCATTAAAACCGTATGAGAAAAAAAGACCCAAAAAGCTGTACGCCCTAAAAAGCAAGGGTTATCGGCCAAAAGCTATGAAAAGGAGGCCGTACGCATTTGGGAGAAAGGTATTCAAGTTGCCAAGAGATTTTCCAGATTAAGAAGTCGCCAGAAGAAGTGCCAGTGGGAAGTCGTATGCGGTTGCCAGGAGAAGCCCGTACGCCAAGAGAAGACTGTATGTGTCTGGAAAAGAGGCATCCGAGTTGCTAGGAGAGTACACAGCCAGAAGAAGTGCTAGTGGGAAGCCGTACGCGGTTGCCAGGAGAAGCCCGTACGCGTCTGGAAAAGAGGCATCTGAGTTGCCAGAAGAGTACGCAGCCAGAAGAAGTGCCAGTGGGAAGCCGTACGTGGTTGCCAGGAGAAGCCTGTACGCCAAGAGAAGACCGTACAATTGAAGACACCCGTACACCAAAGGAATTTCGTACGCTAGGAGAAGCCCATACGCCAAAAGGAGGTCGTATGCGATCAGCAAAGGGAGTTCGTACGTAGAAAGGAATCTGTACGCCAAAAGGGAAAGTCCGTACGCAAGGAAGGAAGCTACACGCAAGAGAGGAGACAGTGGAATCCGTACGCATTGACCAAAAAGGCACCGTACGCGCTAAGGAGGGCTCCGTACGAACTAAGCAAGAGGACGTACGTAGTCAAAGCACAGAGAGTCGCCAGTTTGCCGTACGACGGTGACAGGTTAGCAAATTCCGGTGTGTTGTAAGAAAAATAAAAATAAAGTTGAACAGTCTAGCCGAGAATTGGGTGACAGGTGACCGTTATTGCAACCGTCGACAGTTACCAATTACATCGAGAAATCCAATTCAGACGGAGAAGTTAACTCATCCGGCAAGCAAGATAAATCTGGCTGGCAAGTGCAGCGAGAGTGAAGAGCATTGGTGCTATTTGGAGAACAGATATCATAGAGGAAAAACAATGGCAGCCAGTACAAGCAAGACCAGGAAGCTGAGTATTGTTTGGCCGAAGGTAGTGGGAGGCACGACAATAGCCAAGGGCAGTGATGATGCAGTCACCCCGGACACAATTACTTGGGAAAACCTTACTGGTGCAGAGTGCCGGTCATGGTGGGTTGCAACGCCCGATACTCACATATTGAAACAGGCATTAGAGAGAGCCTAGGTGGATAAAGCAGCACAAGTACCATTTTTTAATACGAGAGACTTTGAACCCTACCTGCGCCAGTTAGTAGTCGACTACGACAGACATAGCCATCGATCTACAATTAAATTCAGAGGCTATGAAGTGTCAGTATGGTATAACACCCCTGAATTCACAAGGGTTTTTGGAATCCCTTCCCGAGGGATGGCGCCAACGAAACCGCTAGGCAAAAGCAGGAGGCTCTAGTTAGCAGGGTCTGCCGGTCGAACCTCACACAGGAGGAAAAAGACACCATTTGGGGCGCAGGCAAAAGAGGGCTGCGGAAACACTTTCTCAGCAATGATGAGTGGAAGTGTGTGTTGGACCTGATCAAGAGCAGGCTTATAGGCGCAAGCAGGGCATCTGACATTGCCATATGGATGATTGGGTTAATGACAGGACTGGTGGTTGACAATGTCTACAACTGGGCAAGTGGGCTTTCAGAGTGGATGAGAGATTTCATGGGCCTCAAACATAAAGCATGCTACATGACACAACACGCTATAGGATTACTTCTCGATGCAATCCATCGACAAGTACTAGCTAGTCATTGGGGTACATTACAACCACTTGCAGAAATTGACGAGGGGTGGCCTACGGTATTCTATTGGGCCAATTTGGCCATTCAGGGTTCTGGAGAGGAGACACAGCAAGGAGCACCATTGACAAAAAGGAGACGACAGATGACTCGCCCTAGCGAGGAGGAGGATGAGCAGGAGAAAGAACATACAGGAGAGGGCAACACTACAGAGGAAGCAACCATTGAGGTGTCATCGGACGAGGGCGAAGACATGAGCATGGATGAAGTCTCCGTAGCAGGGGAAGTGGGGTTACAGGAGGTAGAGGAGGCAACCATGGCCGACACACCCCAGCAGGCCATCCCGATAATTTCCCCACCAGCAGTACATGGAATGCCTGTAGCACTGGTTGCTCATGAAGAGGGAATGCAGGAAGGTGACGAAGCAGTGGATGCATGGCTGGACGGGATGGGGGAACAGGAAGAGACTCCTCCAGCATCGCCAGGTACGGCCAAGGAGCCAACACACATATCTATACCAGACACCACCCAACCAAGCACTCAGGGGAGCATCCAAAGGGAGCTGAGTGTACAGCCGGCCACTCAGCCGGAAAATATACAGGGGAACACTGAGTTGCCAGGCGAGTAGCCACCCTTGAGCGAGATGGAGACACATCAGCTCGTAGCCACTACGCCTAGCATTCAGTCAGGGAAGGACAATTTATTTGGCCAAGTAGTGATAGCAGCAACCTTGCAGGCACCAAGGAGACGAGTCAACCCTCCAACAGACCGCACCACTATTTCACCAAAACAACCCAGGCGACGGAGACGAGGGCAGCCTGGAGGGGCAGCATCGAGTGGAGATGAATCAGTAGGCCCAGTCCGAAGAGCAGGGATGACACCAACAGACCCTCAAGATCCTATTGGCACATTGCATAGGTACATAGAGGAATTGAGTGCCATGGGTCGACATATGCAGGAGGTCGGGGAGGTAAGCCAGCAGCTCCTCACCGGACTTGGCCCTCTAATAGCACAGGAGGCAGAGCGCATTTTGGCGATCATGCAGAAGGGATGTGAGAAGGAGTTTTTCCAATGCTTTACAGCATGAGGTTGGCCGAATGTTGCAACAAAAGAACAGCTGGAGGAAATGACAGCGGCTTGGCAGCCAGTGAGACCGGCAGCAGCAGGAAGACATGGCAGGGTCCTAGCGGCACTTTATGGCATGGAGCGATGCTACAAAGAGGCATACTAGAAACTGCGCTAGCAGTCACTCCTTATCAGAGCAACAAAGGGGGAACGAGACAAGGCCTTGGGGCAAGTAGCCGAAGGTCGTACAGAGTTGGCGGAGCAAATCCGCAAGTCACAAGAGCAATTGGCTCAAGTGACTGCTGAGAGAGCACAAGCCGTAGCAGTGAAGGAGGAGGAGTTGGCGGAGAAGGAGAGATAGCTGGCTGAGAAAGATAACCAGTTGATAGAGAGAGATATATAGTTGGCAGAGAAAGCGACACAGTTAGCAGAAAAAGAGAAGGACTTGGCAGGTACCAAAGAGGAGTTGGCGGCTGCTCAAGCCAAGCTCACTGAGGCAGTCAAAATTGTAAAGCTGGCTTGGGAACGACAAAAGGCAGCCACTCAGAAACTCGAGCGCCTTCAACAACAATCCACCACCACTCCATCTTCATCTGTACACCCAGGGGCGCATTCTCTCCCTCCCTCTTCTTAAATCCATTTTGAGCAAGTCTTTGTTTTATTTTCAGTCACCTGGAAAACGACTTCTTGTTGGGGGGGATGATGTAGTTGGCCGTAATGTGATTAGTCGGCCAGGAATAAAGTGAATAAGTTAGTTGGTAATTAGTTGGGTGTTTTGTCTTAATTGTTGGTAGTTCGGAGACTAGTTCCCGAAAGGTTACTTATTGTAATGAAGCGACGCGATGGTTGGTACTCAACCAACTCCGCCGCTATATGTATCGGGATCATGTAGTCAATAGGGATTGCTGTTATATGGTTATGAATTATCTGTACTTGGCATATGTGAATAAATAAAGACAACAGTGATGATCTTATGTTTTACTTGTTAGAACGTTGTTATGCTTTGGCAACTATTTCCATTTACTCTTTGCATACGTTGAAGTTAGTTAACCGAGTAAACAATATCCCTAGATGTTAATGAAAATCTGTGCTTATTGCTTAAAGAGAAACTTGCCTTTTTTTTGATAAAGAAAAGCTCAATATATTAAAAAAGAGATATAATACAAAAACACTTTCTAAACATATGCTTGGTTGGGGGGTGGGCGGAGGAGGGGAGGAGGGGGCGGAGAATTACAACCACCTAGCTGTAGGTGCCATCCAAGCTACCTGTCTAAGCATATGCTTGGTAAGCAAAATAGGATTTCACAATTAGTTTGAAACTAACATAGGCCAATAAATGATTAAAAACTAAGGTAGACTGAAAAAGAAGCAAGAACAACCACAAATCCTCAGCTGTTGTTGCTGACCATGTTGCAAATTAAAAAAAAAACAAGCAGAATGAGGAAAAATTTGCAGGGCAGAGGGTATCTATAGAAAAAAGAAAAGAAAACTTTGCAATAAATTGAGAATTTCTTGGGAACACACCACAATAAGTAGGGAATTTCTTGGTCAAAATCTCATTAACTGGTATTTCCAGAATATCACATTATTTTCGTGAATTTTCCATAAGCCTAGGCAGTAATCTATATAGCACAATAAATTAAAGATATTTTCTTCTATGATATAAACTAAGTTTTGCTGCTTCACCAGACAATGAATTTATTCACAATATGGTTGATAAGTGCCTAAACTATGTCCAATATTACTTTTCTTGTCATGGATAAAAAGATAATTACATATAGTCTCCATGCTGCTTGACACAGGCGATTGGAGTTCAAGGAGATGTTCGAAAGAAAGAGGATGCTGCTCGTGTTGTTGAACAAACAGTAAATCATTTTGGAAGGCTTGATATTCTTGTAAATAATGCTGCTGGCAACTTTCTTGTGCCTGCAGAAGATTTGTCTCCAAATGGACTGCGAACAGGTGGTTGCCCATATTTTCTTTAGAAAATTTATTGTGTGAAGCATCTTCCTCTAGGGACCTTAGTGAATGACAGGAATAGAGTTAAAAATAATACTGAATCAGTAATTAAATGTCTTGATCTTGCTGGAAATTCCTTTTTCTTTTTGTACCTACTACCACCTATATTTAGAAATCCATACATGGTGGACACTTTTTTGAGCTTTGGTTTTGTTAAAATGTGTTTGTCGAAACTTGTCAAATTGTAAATCATTTCTTTATTTTCTGCTTTAAAGCTCCTTTCAGGCTATCTTGTTTCATGATCCTGATGGCTTTGATTGCTTAGCTCAGGGCTTGTTGGTAAATACATTTATTGTGATTTGCATCTGTTTAAGAATCACTATTGACTTTGAATTGATAACTGCAAGGCTTTTTGGGTAATCCTTGAACCAGTGTAAGATGTTACAAGTACAACCATGCATCATAACCATTTCAAGCAATTCTCTATATTAAAGAAAAGAAGTTGTGGTTGTACACCACATTGATTGCAGGTGTCAAGATGTGTTCTCTATATTTGGTGCCCTATTTTTTCTCAAGTGGATTAACCTGTTTTCGAAGTGTTTGTTTATCGATATCTTGGAGGTGTGTATGGGCTATGCTTTTGCAGAAAATTGATTATTACCATGGTTCAACCCATATTAGACAATTTTTTCAGTCTCTAAATAGATTGACTTACCTCATAGGACTTCATCTGATGTGATTTATATTGTATATTAGTTGTAAGTATGTATTGTTTTGTTAAATCTGTTGTTGAACTTGGATCTGTTTTAGGAATATGTTGATAGATAAAACAATTTGATGTATTATTACTGGATTCTGCAGACACCCTGGCTAAACCCAAATAGGTCTGGACCTGGTTCTGATCCTGGTCTGGGTCCTTCCTGGGTTTGCCCAGGGTCTTGCCCCCTGTTCAAGTGATACCCTGCTAAAGTTATGAAATAACTAAATCTGAGGTTAGTTTAACTTTCTTGTCTGTTGGCTGTTTGCAGCTCCCATGGTTATGTTTGTCCAGGGAAGCACAGGCTATCTGCTGATCTGGATAGGTGTTTTGCTTCTGATATCCATTCAATTCTCAGCCTGAATAGAGAGGACCAATATGGTTAATCTACATTAATGGTACGGGATCCCTGTAATAAAATTATGGGTATAGCATCTGTTGATCCACTGTCAAAAGCTGTTTGCTGCTTTCCCTGACAAATGTCATTTTGACTCCAAACCTAAGGGGGTTAGACAGTTCTATTGACAGGGTGTATTGTGCAATCAATTTTTGGATCACGAGTGAAATGAAGATGCACTAATATAAACCAATTTTGATTTGTTTAAAACAGTTGACAATTAACATGGAAACACCAATTATCAACTGTGATGTATTTAATTTTATACGTTTTGAGCGAATAATGTATGGAATGTCTATGTTACTGGTTCGGGCTTGCTTGGGTACGTCTAAACAAAAAAAATATAAAAATCATAAACATATACATATTTACTTCAAATAACCTCAAAAAAATAGTTGAAACCTAAAAAGCAGGAAAAATAAATAGATGCATGTAAATAAAACCACATACCACATACATTTATATAATAAAATATACATTTAAAAGCTAAATATATTTAATTGAAAAATGTTAATAAATATAAATTAACACTTAAAGACTAAATAAGTAATTAAATATAGAATATTATAAATAATTAACATATAAGTAAATAAATGTAACTCAAAATACGAATGCGGTGGACACTTAAAAGCTAAGTTACCGGGTTCTTCATATTTGACCCAAGAACCCGTGTGGGTACGGTTCAGGTACGGGTTCGGTTTGGGTACGGCTTTGGGTACGACTTGGGTACGACTTGGGCACTTGGGTTCTTCTATGAAGGACCCACAAAGAACCTAGGTGCCTGGGTTCTCTGTGGGTTCTTCTATAAAGGACCCACAAAGAACCCAGGCACCCGGACAGTACAAATTTGATATTGTCTTGGCAGACCAAGAACTTATAACCGTTGTTTAAAAAATTTTAGGGCTATTGTTTCCAATTGAACATGTGTAGATAACATTAATTGATCCTCATCAATGCATCATTCCATCATTTACTCTCTCATTTGACCAGCACTATTGTAGGAGGGGGAAAAAGACAATGTTTGGGCCAGACTATAAATTTGACATCATTGGTGAATCAACACACCAGATCTTCAACATTAACCCTCTACACCTGCATTGAACCTTGTTTGATTGGCTCTTCTTAAATGTGGTTATCTACAATGTTGACCAAAGAGCTCTGCTATGCTGACTATGATGACCAAAGATCTTTGCTACATAGACAGCATTAACTTCTGTACCACTTACATTGACTATTTTGTTTGATGATTATGTTGCATTGAGTGCAATATTCTACTTTTCACTGAGTCATGATCAATATTGACCAAGAAACTAGTAAGGTATGCAGGCTTCTTTGAGTTTTTATTTTGTGTACTATATTTTTTAAGGAGAATCAAAAAATGTACTTGTGAAGTGATCATTAATTGAATTGTTATAAGTTACTATGTCAAAATTATGTTGTATTCTATTTATTGGCAATTATGAGCATCACTATTCTTATAAATTTATAATTTTGAACATATATATATATTCCCGTACCCGTACCCAAGGAAAAAATTTGCCATACCGCCGTACCTGTACCCATATCTGAACCCGTACCTGAACCGGTAACTTAGCTTAAAAGGTGCTAAAAAGTAAAGCATGTTTTTTTTAATAATCTTGAAGCCAGTAATTATTGCTTTTTATAGAGAAATGCAGCGGGCAATACTCCAAGACTTACCTTAACAAGACAAGCCATGGTAATTAAATATCCCAAAAAAAAAATAAAATAAAAAAATAAAAGAGCCACATACAAACATAAAAGAGCAGCAGCACCAACAATAATATATTAATATTAATATTAACACTGCTAAAACACATCGTTTCAATGCACTTACTCATTGGCTATAATTGGACGAAGAAGTAAGTAGGAGGAGAAGCCACATTAATTATTTGAATTTCTAAATTGACATTATTGAAGCATCTTTTCAGGGATTCGGCTTCGATCCTGCTTGCTAGTTAAGTCTGTATTTCCTTGAAGTTGATGAGTAGGTCAGCAATCTCAGAAGGCCCAAGAAAACAGATTTGGATGTCTACATGTGAGAATGATGGCCTTTCTACCACAATGTTTTTGGCTTCCTGAGTGTAATGGCACCATTTGATGAAAAATGCAAACAAGAAAAAGGTTTAGAAAAGAAAAATTGTCACCTGATTTGCTACGGGATCACCTCGGGCTCTACAGAGCCCTGCCTGTACCCACTGTAGTCTGACTGTGTACCAGGACTAGACTCAGATTTGGGGTTCTTTTGAGTGAACTGGTAACAAAGTATAATATATAAAATATATAGATTATTTGCACAAAATGTACAATTAAATACATATCACAATATGTATATTGTATTACCTAACCTGGCCATATCAGGGGAAACAAGTCAGTCACCTTTGAACTTGAATCTGAACCAACAACATAGATGTAAAGCAATGACATCTAGTTTGCTCCAAAGTATGAACTCTGGGTTCATAATTAGATGCAATAGATTTTCAACTATAAATTTCAATGTTGAATTCAGATTTTAAAGGATATTTATATTTTAGTGAAACTTGTAAATTTCTGAAATTGATACCTACAAATAACATCTTTTGGGGTAATATTGTATAACACACAAAAAATATTATTTTTCCATTTGCTGAAAGAGGGTCTGTTGTGTACCCTATGAAATTTGTATGTTTGAATTTTTCTCTTCCACTCCGAGATATTTCAATGTTTATGTTGTAAAGAGATTACTTTTGCCTCTGCTTGAAGAGTTTCATTGTGTACTCAAAGACATTAATTTTTGTCTTTGGTCTAAGAGGGTTGCTTTCCTATATTGGGAAGACATTGCTTTTGTCAATGCTATAAGAGGGCCATTGTGATTTTTGGGAGAGGTAATCCCTTGAAGAGTCTCTTGTATACAGTGTGGACTTACATCCACAAGCTATTTTACCATGAGTTGGCTGGAATTGTTAGTTTAGTAAGTTAAATCTCAACAGGTGGTTGATGATGGCCTTCAAATCACACCTATTTGTCATAGTCTTGGTGATGGTCATACTTCAAAATTTGTCACACTAATTATTTTGTGGGGATCTACAAATGATAATGAGCCACATCATAACTTTTCCTTTCTACTCAAAGTATGCTATAGGTCTTGCATATCACTGCTTGCCACCTCAGTCCAAGTCAGCATCCCTTCCTTACAAATCTCTAACTCCACTTTTATGCATTCATCCAACCTAGTAGTCACGGTAGGATTCGTAGTTGATTCACATTGTACAATTATTTAAGGCATCACATTGTACACACTACTTATTTGTCACACTAATTATTTTCACTAGGTGATCCCCCAACACACCTACTTTTCACATATTTTAAGGCATCACATTGTACACACCTGATATGAGGCACCCACAACTACCTATAAGGCAATAAATTCTGGTTTTGTGAGAATTTTGTGGTGGTGACAAGGATCCAAAATAATACTCCTAGTTATGCATGTGCCAAGTGAACAAGCGATGAATGGATAATTGAGTATTAAAGATGCCTATTTGGTTGTTGCTATTGGAAGTTGTTACCAAGGAAGACAACAACTAACTCCTTACATAACTTGGTGTGTCATTTAATTAAAGGCCCTATACATATGAACTAAGGATGTGCCATAAGGGGACCTGTATGGAGAATGAACCATGAGGGGATCTAGTGTTCAATGAATCATGTTTTGTGTTTATCTTGTGTCGTGAGTTCATGCAATTTGACAATGAGATTTGAAGTTTAAATATAATTATCCTAGCCATCCATGCGGTGGAAAAACTTACTGCCTTCTAAGCTAGAGTATGTTCAAGACCAGTGAGAACTCTTTGTAAAGAGTTGGAAACCAATTTTTTTTATGCAATTTTTTGATCTTAGTTAGTTTTCTTGTTTTTCCCGGTTTCTCAATCATGAGCAATGTTATTCTTATTCTATTTCTGCAATTTAACTGAAGATGCAGTAAATTCTACTAAATCCTTAATGAAATATCTGTCTAATAGAAGGATGTGGAGATTTATGTGTTCAATCTGCTCATGAATTTGTTGATTGCATTCATTCCCTTCATAGTTGAATTACCTTAAATATCTGCACCATCTTGTTTTCCTGGCTGTGTGTTTCTTGGTCAAGCAAGGCTGGTTTAATGGGATTTCCCTTTTCAGCTGGATTGGCATAAAGCAGGTTCATTCCTCCATCCTTCATCTTTTGCACTTTTTTACCAAATCAATGAAATTTAGGAGTGGATCTAGTGTTAGATCAGATCTGAATTTAATATTTCACTTGTGATCCATTTATAAAAGTTGTATCTTATGACCACAAGCTCATTTTGTTTCCAATGTAGATGCAAGATCTATGATGTTTTCATAATGAAATGTATTGGTAGTCTCTGTTGGTGGCAAGGAAGGCTCAATGTATATTGGTGTTCGTGCAGATAGAGTGTGAGGGAGAATTCACTCGCTGTTTCACTTCCAGAGGATGGCCAAGAGTTGAGACTCCGACAATGATGACAACTTGGCACCTTTCTAGACCTTCAATAGGGGGAATGGATGCCAGAGTGATCTCAACCTTGTTCAGTATAGAAGCTTCCTTCAGGGACATATTCTATAGGCTGAAGTGACAAATGATATCCATTGATGGTGTTATACAGGAGAAGAATGAAGCCCTACAAATGGTTCAGAAGGTAAGGGAGGAGTTAGCTGAGTGTACACAAAATTTCAGGATCAGCTAACTCAACAAACACAACTCATTGCCAACAAGTGAGCCAGATTGTTGGCCGTAGAGGCCAAGATGGTAGAGATGGAAAGGAAATAGAGCAGAGGGTGATGGTCATGGAGGTCAAACTAGCAAAGGACAAAGAAATTGGCCAAGCAAAACGCCAGTGGATGGAGGCTACGCAGATGGTGAAGGCAACAAGAGAAGGAGAGGTAATGGTTGAGCACCAGTTGAGGATGCACACGGAGGAGGTTCGCAAGCTGCGGGAGTTACACTTGTTGATGTCCAACCCGACATCGTCCATTCATTCAGGGACGTCCTCTCACCCTCCTCAGTAATTGTAATTTAGGTTTTGGGTTGTCAACTCCCAATTTTGTTGTCGTTGTCTAGAAGACAACTTTTTTTGGGGGGGGGGCTAATGTAGTCGACAAGATAGAAATAAATAAATAAATAAATAATTGTGTTAATATGTAATTAAGTCTCCAACTGTTGGCTGGTTGTACTTGGTAGTTGCCAATGGTTGGTGTCCTCAACCAATGTTTGCTGGCTATTTATTGTACTATGGGCCTACTGTATGACATAAAAGGTGACAACCGGGCACACTCATTCTAGTTGATGTACAAACAAGAGGCAATAGTGCCAGTCGAGTACATGGTGTCAAGCTTGAGAATAGCCAACGAGAGTAGACTTGGCAATATGGAAGGTTTGAAGGAGCGGTTATTCTAGCTCAACTAACTTGATGAACGAAGAATTATGGCACAATGGGCGACAAAGGCAATGCAAAAGAGAAGAAAATACTAGCACAAAAAACACCTCCGTCGGATGAACTTCCGACCGGGCTAGTTAGTTTTGAAATATAATGATTGCATCAAGATCAAGCCAGGGAAGTTCAAAGTTAGGTGGTCGGACCCATTAAAATTAGGGAGGTCTGCAAGAATGGAGCGTTCAAACTGGAGAACTTAGACGAGACTCAATTACCAAACTCCATTAATGGGTTGAAACTGAAACTATATCAGGAGAGAAGAGAAACAATCGCCATCAATATGCTCGAATATGCAACTATAGAAGATTGGAGGATAAGTGAAAACAAAACCATAGAGGAAGAAGATTGGGGAATATGCGGAAGCTAGTTTGTACCAGAGGAAGACTAGACTGCACCAGGAGGTGAAAGGTTAGTCAAGGAGAGACTCGTCAGAAAGAGAGTGGAAGACATTGCAGTGCCCTGAGTTCACAAGCATCTGACCAATGCTTTGTTTGGGATACTCGCCCTTTGGAAAATGATAGGGGGACACTAGAAATTTCACGCAACATATGAAGAACACAGAGGGTACTTGTCTTATGAACTGGATGAAGAAGCACATAAGGAGAAAGAGGAGAAAGTAGAGAGAGAAAGGAAAGAAAGAGCAACAATACAGATTGAAAACAACGAAGATGAATGGGACGAAGACTGGAATGAGTACTCGGAAAAAATTGGACCATGCTTGAAACCAATAATGATGATAGAAGATATGTTTGTTGGTGCTCGGATGGATGGGTGTAATGATGACTTAGCAAAATTTGCCAAAGACAACAATCATGAGCCCCCTACATTGGTGACCTTGTATGGATTGTGGCGGGTGATACCAAACCTAGTGGGCCCACTAGTCGTAGACAGAGAAAACATCACCTAGTACCAACAATATTGCGAACACTATGTGGATGAAAGCTACAAATGTATGGGTCTTGTGCCATTGGTAGATATTTTTGATTTGCAATACTTAGGAACATGTTGTGAGGAGTGTTATAAGAGACCGTCGTTTTCTTGTAAGTGGTGGTATGCATCCGAAGTTAAGATACGTGGTGACGGGAGAAAAATACAGAAGAGAAAAATTGATGGAGACAATACAAATTGTAAAAAGCAAAAAATTGTGACGGAGTCAAAAAATGAAGAAGTTAAAATAATGAAAGTGGAAAGGTGGAAAAAATGAGAATTTAGAAAATCAAGAAAGTGTTAAATGGAGGAGAGAAAAAAATATTAAAAGAAATGAAAAAATTAAAAATTAAAAAAGGCTACAATATTGAAGGAAAAAATTAAAGTGAAAAATATTAAAATAAAAAACAAGTCAAAAGAGGTTGTTTGGCCAAAAGGAGATCATTATGCATGACAGAAGGTTAAGTGCGAAGCAAAGAAACAAATAAAATTCCTTAAGCGAGAAGCAGCAAATTCCTACACCATACGGAGGCAAGAAGGAAGTGCACGAGAGGATAAATCGAAGACTGTATGACAAAGTTGGAAGATTTTTGTACATCAATATTGTGGAGACATCGTACGACAAACTCTTTCTTTCATCGTACCCCAAAAGGAAACCGTACGACAACGGCTAGGCAAGGACACTGTGGGACAGAGGCCAGGCAAGGGTATACGAAGAAAGATTAAGGTCGTGTTGGTTGTTTTTTAAGAACCAAGCTGATCTTCAAAGAATCCTATGGAATTGCCAATTCCAATCCTTAGCAGCCTGAAGGGATTGGCCAACGACCGAGTGAAAGCAACAATGCTTTCATCCTACACTTCGGGCTCTGCAAGACCCAGGAGGATGATCTCACAATGTACCTAAAAACTTATACACTCAATGTCCAGATACATTGCCAATAACAGATTGATTCTCATATAATACCTCAAATAAATGGAATATTTCAAGAAGCTGGCTACTCCTCTACAACACTTGACATTTAGAGCATGAGAATGAAAGAACCTGACATAAAATAATAGCAATTGCAGTTCATTTTGAAAATTTGTTTATAAATTTGATTTGCTATAGAACGACCAAGAAGATTTATCATGAATACAAAAACTTAGATCAGTGCCTTAACCTAGAAAACGGAGTCAATCTCAACACATATATAATTTGACAATAGATCAATACATGGCAACATAAAGCTTTGACAACATTGCATTACAGCATTTCAACATTGTATCCTAAACCATAACTTCTTATAAAGATCCTTATACTCGAATTACATGAACCTATAGCTTCATCCAAGCAATTTCATTAATTCTTTGAATTAAAAAAAAAGAAAGACAAAACCATACATCATTGAAACACAATGAAGATCAATAAAACAATCCTTGATCATTTTATTAATAAATCAGGTAATGAATAGACCAGGAGAGAAAGTGTCTTTGAAGTTGCATCACTTTTGTATTCAATTGCTAGTATTGTTATTGAAAATTACATATGCATATTGACAAGTGTAAATGTAATCAAATCTTTCCTAAAATGGGATTCTAATATCTAAGAGCAAAACTAAGTTTCAAATTTCTGTGTAAGGCAATTATAAATAAGAATGATATTTCCAGAATTTTCTTCTAACTGCGATTTCCAGATTTCCTTCTAACTTCGATTTCCAGATTTTAGATTAAATGTGAATGTGCTGATTGCAGAACATTATCTGATTTCTATGTTTGCATATCAAAGAAGTAACTTCTATTTGTAGGTGGAGAGACCCGCCTTCAAGGGATGCGTCCCTTGCGTGCGGGCTTCCTCAACAGTCTTCTACCATTTGTTAAGTATGTATTAACATACATAACCTTCTACATGATGGCGTATGACTTTAAAGAGAATTCCGATTTCACATGAATACAGAAAAATCACGGGAATGATAGAATTTAATATGACTGTTCATAATTTCGATTTTAATTTATCCTTATAGAAATATCATAACATGTATGATAATTTCGATCACTTATGAATGACAATGATACTTGCATCACTGTCATTCATATATGACCGAAGCTATCACACATTAACACTCCCTCTTAGCTAGGGAAGATATTTCAAATCAAATAAGTAAAGATATTACCTTCACATGTGATATGATATGTTTTCTCAAAGTTGTCAAGTCACATGACATTCTTCATAACACATTTTAACATTTCTCCACTCCCTCTTTAACTAGGAAGAATAACTTCCAAAAGTGATATCACCTAACTCGTGATATTAGAAGATATGATATGCTTCTGAAAGTGTCAAGTCACATGACATTCTTCATACATATCTTCATTATGGTATGTGCACTGACATCAAGCCACATGATGTCTACCATAGATCATGGCATATCCACGGATATACTCATCCACCATGATCATCTCTTATGGGTCACAATGACCTTCAGATATCAAGTCTCATGATATCCATCAAGGTGTCTAAGAGATACTATCATGACATGTCTATAGATATCAAGCCATATGTTATCTATTATGATAGTTTTATCATTGTAGAGTCGTCACTTTACAATGTCAAATACAAGTGTTCATTATCAGAAAGATCGTCACCTTTCGATAATGTACACAGGAGGGGTAGGCCCATAAAGTCATGGAGTCACACACATGACACAAGAGTTTACACATTAAACATCTTTATATATTAGTACAATTTATAAACAATTTGCATTTCAAACATAAATAACAAATTACATTTCAACCATACCAAGTTTCTTCCTAAAGTGCTCTACCTTGATCCGGGAGAGAGGCTTGGTGAGAATGTCTACAGTTTGATCATTTGTACTAATGTACTCCAACTGAATCACTTTCCGTTCCACCATATCTCTCACATAATGATAGGGGATCTCAATGTGTTTAGATCTATCATGAAAGACAGGATTCACAGAGAGCTTTATACAACTCTGATTATCACAATGAATAATCGTAGGATTCAAGGGCTCACCAAAGAGTCCCACAATCAATTTACGAAGCCACACTGCTTCTCTTGCCCCCATTGAGGCTGCAATATATTCAGCTTTTGTTGAGCTCTGTGCAACTGATGATTGTTTTCTACAAATTCAGGAGATCATAGCTGATCCCAAACTAAAACAGCATCCTGATGTACTTTTTCGATCAGTTACACTTCCAACCCAATCTGAATCTGAGTACCCATGTAGATCTAATGGATCATTCTTGTAATGAAGCCCATATCCAATGGTACCTTGAAGATATCTAAAGATATGTTTTACAGCCATCAAGTGAATTTCCTTGGGTTCACACATGAACTGGCTGAGGGCATTTATAGCATAGCAAATGTCAGGTCTGGTGTTAACTAGATACATCAAGGATCCAATCATCTGTCTGTAAAGGGTTGGATCTGCACATTTGGATTTTGCTGCTGCTTCTTTCAATTTGTGAAGGTTGGTTTCCATGGGTGAGGACATTGGTCTACAGTCGAACATTCCAAATCTTTTCAGAATGTCAATAGTATACTTCCCTTGATTTAGTATAATACCTTCTGATTTCTGCCATACTTCCAAACCGAGGAAGTAGTGAAGAATACCCAAGTCTTTCATGTCAAATTCAGATATGAGATCTTGTTTCCCTTGACTAATGAGGTGATCTTCCCCTGTTATTAGTAGGTCATCAACATATAAAATAATTATAATCATATCACCTTTGATTACCTTGAAGTATAGATTGGAGTCAGCATCATTCTTGGAAAATCCTAATCCCAAAAGATAGCTGTCAATTCTTTCATACCAGACCCTGGGAGCCTGTTTAAGTCCATAGAGAGCTTTCTTGAGCCTGCACACATGAGAGTTAGATTTATGTATCACAAATCCTTCAGGCTGTTCCAGGTAGACTTCCTCTTCAATGGTTCCATTCAGGAAGGCAGTTTTCACATCCATTTGGTGGACCTTCCAACCTTTAGCTGCTGCAATGGCTAACACTGTTCTTACTGATGTATAGTGGGCAATAGGTGCAAATATTTCTTCGTAATCAATGCCTTCCTTTTGAGAAAAACCCCTAGCCACGAAACGTGCTTTATGTTTTTCTATGCTGCCATCAGCAGCATGCTTGATTTTGAAGAGCCATTTAGAAGAAACAACAGATTTCTCTTTTGGTCTAGGCACTATGTCCCATACATCATTCTTTAGTATGGACTGGTACTCCTTTGTCATTGCATCCTTCCAAGCTTGATGTCTGAAGGCTTTTGTAACACTGGTAGGTTCAAAGTTTATGATGTTGTTCATCAAAGCAACATAGCTAGAGAATCGTTTGGGTCTTTTACTCTCCCTGAACGTTCCTTTAGGTGCTGCAAGATCCTCTGCTTCTTTGATCATCTTCCTGGCCCAAAGTGGTCTCTTTCTGCCAATGTCATTTGTGTCCTCATTTGAAGTGGTAGGAGATTTAAGTGGCATTTCCTCAGGATGCTCCCTCTGAATCTCAGGAGCAGGTTCCATTTCAGGTATCCTAGGGAAATGGATCTCTGTCTTACTTGAACTTCATGACCTTTTGAATGGTTTTAATGTTTAGGTCAAACAACTTGTGAACTCCCTCTTAATTCCAGCACTCATGCAGAGTTCCTTAAGATGTAGGTTTCTATTATACACTTTTAAGGTTTTATTTTCTTTTCTAAGACACAACTTTTACAAGTTCCTCCATGGGATGGTTTTTTTTTTTGTTTAAATAGTTGAGTTTTAGACCATGCTAGAGTTTTCCCATCCATAAGGGTAACTCTAAGTCCATTTGTCCTTTTAGAACACAAGGTCTTCAGATTCATGATCTGAGATTTGTCTTTCCTACTTTGGCAAAGGATGCTTGTTGTTTAGATCTGTCAGGGCACTTCATTGCATAGTGACCATATTGATCACATCTAAAGCATTGTACTTGAGAGATGTCTTTCCTTTTAAAAGATTCCTTTCCATTGGAATTTCTCTTTCTTTTAAAATATCCTTTCTTGTAGGAGTTTTTCTTGTTCTTTTTATTAGATGTGTTGAGTACATGAATGTCTTCATCTATGTTCTTTTGTTTATTTTTCTTAGAGGAGAGTCTTGTTTCTTCTTGAAGGCAGTCAGTTATTAGCCTATCAAATTTAGGGAGTTTAGATCTCGCACTTACTCCTTGAACAAATGACTCCCATGAGTTTGGTAGACCTCCTAGTGCAATTAGGGTTAACTCTTTGTTGTCAATTTGATATCCAATTGTGGATAATTGATCCCTAAGTTCAATAATCCTCATGAAGTATATATTAATGGACTCCCCTTTATTTATTTGGGCATTGTTGATTTGTCGTTTTAACGCTAAAGTCCTATAGGTGTTGTTGATCTCATAAGTACTCTCAAGAGATTTTTACATAAGGTATGCAGTTTCATGTTTTGCTAAGATAGGCACTATATGATCCCTTACTGCATCTACAAGGATTTTCATGGCCCTTTCATTGTTTTCAATCCATTGATTTTTCTCAGGTTTAGACTCAGGTTCCCTTTTATTTTCTCTCACAAGTGAGTCTAGTTTATTCTCTTTTAGGATCATCATGATTCTAAATTTCCATGATGTAAAGTTATCTGCTCCTGCAAGACGATCTCCAAATCTGATCATAGTTGACATTATGAAGAATGTGAATTCGATTTAAAAATACGAATTTCTTTGAGCAAACTGATTTTAGATTTGATTTGGATTCGCACAACGTGGCTCTGATACCATGTAAATGTAATCAAATCTTTCCTAAAATGGGATTCTAATATCTAAGAGCAAAACTAAGTTTCAAATTTCTGTGTAAGGCAATTATAAATAAGAATGATATTTCTAGAATTTTCTTCTAACTGCGATTTCCAGATTTCCTTCTAACTTCGATTTCCAGATTTTAGATTAAATGTGAATGTGCTGATTGCAGAACATTATCTGATTTCTATGTTTGCATATCAAAGAAGTAACTTCTATTTGTAGGTGGAGAGACCCGCCTTCAAGGGATGTGTCCCTTGAGAGGACGTGTCCCTTGCGTGCGGGCTTCCTCAACAGTCTTCTACCATTTGTTAAGTATGTATTAACATACATAACTTTCTACATGATGGCGTATGACTTTAAAGAGAATTCCGATTTCACATGAATACAGAAAAATCATGGGAATGATAGAATTTAATATGACTGTTCATAATTTCGATTTTAATTTATCCTTATAGAAATATCATAACATGTATGATAATTTCGATCACTTATGAATGACAATGATACTTGCATCACTGTCATTCATATCTGACCGAAGCTATCACACATTAACAACAAGGCTCAAAAACCTAAGTCAAAACTCTAAAATGTTCTATGTATTCTCATCACAAAATTCGTTCTGTGATCAATCAACAACCAACCCGTACATCTGACCTTGAATTCCTTCTTATAGAAATGAAGGAGCAAACAAGCTTCGGGCCAAAATGTACACATGTCCATTTCCTATTTGACCGATACAACAAATATTCCCCAATGTAGCTATATTTGCAATTCAAATGGAGGGGAATATCACATGGGACAAAAACCATTTACAATTGTCGATGAAGATCTGGTCCTGCCTTCCAAAAGGCACCTTTAAGTTGATGTAGCAATATATCCACATGTTCTCAAAATTGTGTCCACGTACTTAAAGCATGTAGAAAGAAAAGCATAAAGTGAAGAAAGATAGAAGAGACAAAATATTTCCACGTCTGCATCCCTGTCATCAATTTTCAAATTGGAGAGAAAACAACATTTTGACATTACTTTATCAAAGGCCTAATCTGTACTAGTTCCAGGCCATGTGTTGGATTTCTCCCATCCATTATTCACCATTGTTGCAGACCAAAAGACCAAAATTGCAGTAACCATCCAATAACAACAACCTATATCTCCAAAACATCAAGGTATTTATCCTTCCATGATTGAAATTCTTCTTCAAAGGGCCAATTAAAATTGATGACACTGTCAGCCTTTTTTCTGTATGGAGCATACTTGGTCACCACTTGATTTGCTTCTTAGTCAAATTCTTCCAGAGCAACCCCTGCTTGGGCAAGCATGTCCACGTTTTTCTTTAGCATGCTCATGTCATTTCCTTCACAATTCAAAGTTGCTTGCTTTGCAATTACGTCATTTGCCTGTTGTCTCCAATCCTGCAAAGATTTGATTTCACCATTTTCCTTCAAGATGTCAGGAAAGGGACCAAAATTCATCTCATCAAACCTTCTGACCAATTCCCTTATCTTTGCCTCGAAAGGCTCAATCTTTCCTTGGAATTCTTGAATCCCACTCACAAGTCTAAGGGTAGGTTGGATATTGTCAGGCTTATTCACATCATGCTTGGATCCCACAACCATTAGCCTCAAGTCTTGGAGTCTAGGAATCCATTTTTCCATAAGTGGGATTGCCACTTCCCTATCTCTATCAAAATTATTCACAACATCAAACATAGAAGAATAATTAGCATGAATGCTAATCAATCTCTTATCATTTCCCTTGTTCAGGTGCTCTAGCACTGATGTTACAATCTTCATATTGTTGACAAAGATTAATCTGCCTTGCTGTTTGCATGTTTCCTCATAGGCTTTTAGCTTATCAAGCAACTCTTCTTTGCTATTTTTTTTTGTTTTTTGTGCCTTTGAAGTGCTGGGCTCCTCAACTGAGATAGGCATATTTCCCATGTTATATGGCACAATTGCCATTGCAACATCTGAAGGGGGAGCAGGTGCAAACGGTGTTTGTACTTGTGGTGAGGCTGGAGAGGCAAAATCTGTTTGCGCTGGCACACCGAATTGCATATTTTGTACTTTTTCTTCCAACAATGCTATTTCAGTCTGCAATTCCATTATATTTTGTTGGCCTTTGCCATATACAACCAACAAATCGTTGTACATCTTCCTGAATTTTTCCTTTTCTGCTGTAATAGACTCAACAGTTGCCTTTGTGAATTGGGCAACGTTTACTAACATGGTGGCAGCTTCAATAGCAAAGGTATTAGATACCCTCTTTATGATCAGCCCTCCTCTGTAGTCTGCAGAAGGTTCTGAAACTTCTGGCTTTTTTGTGTTTGGGGCTAGAGCCTAAATAGGCAAAGTATCCCATTGCTCACTAAATGCAGATCCTTGTAGTGCAATTGTTGCTTCCTCCTCAGGACTGTACAAAGGCCTGTCATACCTTCTCACCATGTCAAAAGCAATAGCAGAAGCTAGGTCCCACTCTAGTAACAAGAGGAGACCACTTTTTCTCACCAATTCTCTGCCCTCTTGTGCAGTTATTCCTTTAAAACTTTCTTTCATCTCTTTCATAACCTGTGCCTGAATAACTTGATTAGGCAACTCTGGGTGGAGGCTCCTCTACTTTGCTATATTATTAACATATTCATCCCTCTTTGCTCGCCAAGCAAATTCCATAAATGCAGAGGACTTGACAAAAGAGTCATCGTCCATGAATTGTTTACATGCCTCCACCTTGACATCATCAATGTTGTTCATGCCAGTGAGGTCCACCTTGCTCAATCTAAGGCCAAGCTGTTGTGGAATCATCTCCCTAGGGGGAGAAGGCATGCCTTGTTGCATCTCTTCTTTAGTGACCAATATCTCATCATCAGAATCCTCATCATAATCCACCAGGCCACTTGATTCGACCTTTTGTCTCTTTGGGGGTGGTTGCCTTGGTGGTGATGATTGCCTTGGTGGTGAATCAATGCCAACAATCACAGGACCAGTCGACCTAGGAGGAGACAATGGTAGCATTTCATGTACTGGTCAAGGGATTTTTGGCTCCTCTTGTTGAGAAGAGGTAGTCATTGTTTTCTTCTCCTTCACCCTGTCCTTTCTCCTTTTGAATACAATTGCCTTCTTTGGGGGTTGAGAGGTTGGTCTTTCTTCCATCATAGGGGTTTCCCCCTCACCTTGTTCCTCTATTGCAACAACTTTCCCCTTGTCCCGAATTAACCTTTCACCTTTCAATTGCCCAATCACTTGCTCAAAATTCTGAAAAACATACTCAACTCTCTGCATTTCATCCTTTATGTTTGCTAGAGCCAAGTATTGTGGGTCCTTAGATTGCAGCTCCCTCTCCAATTTATTGAAAGCAATCCATTTAATTTTTCTTTCATCTTGTTTCTGGAAATAAAAAATGTTCCTTATTACATCCTCCGGGAAATAGAAGTTGTGAATAAATTTGGAACTTCTAATTATGACTTATAACCATGCCATGAATCCCCTAGGATCATGGTTTCTTGCTCTTACACTCTTCATCCCAAAAGGCTTAAGTACTTCAACAATTTCGCTCCATCCTCCTTTTATCATGACAAAGTTAGAGAAACAAGTATGTGCAGGGAAATAGGTTCCCTTACCCTGATCTTTCAAATGGTTATTTTCCACATCTCCTAATTGCCACATTACCTCTAGAAAACCAACTCTTTCTAGCACATCTCTTGGTAGTATATGAGCTGAGGCAGTTGTGCCATACACCCTCAAAATTGTGTAGCTAGGGTAAGGGATGACATCTCCCCAATTGTGGTCAATATTTATATTAGGCCTCCTATCCTTTGGCCTCAAAAAATCATGTAAAGCTGCAGGAATTCTAGGCATGTTTAAAATCAAAACCCTCAGCTTAGAAGCAAAAATATTCTCAAACACCACATAACTGAATTTGCCGTCATCCTTGTCAAGGAGTGTGGTCCAGCATTGGACAGGCAAATCCATATTACCTTCTTTTTTGTCCAATGTCATATCCTTTCCAAAGTAAGTAGCACCTTTGAACAAGAACATATGCATGAATAGGGAGTACCAGTAAAACCTTACCCCATTTTTCACCTTTTTTCAATGAAACCAGGCCCTCATGTATCTTCTCAATCAAGTATGACCCATAATCATAGAGGGTGTTGCATGTAGGGTGTTGGATATTAGCAACCATATACATCTCAGCCATGGGCATACCTGTAGTTGGGTCATAACCTATGATTTGGTACAAGGAGTAGAATGTCATTTGGAAATAGGAAACAAAATAGTTGATGAGATATGGCTCTTTATCCGATGGGCCCAGAATAATCTTCCCTTGACCTTTGATAGATCCCAAATAGTGTTGCAACACTGAAAATTTGAAGGTATGCCTTACCTTCTCATAATCTGCCCTAAGTGCCTTCTCATCAATTTTCACCATATCCTCACTCCACTCAGTCAAATTAAAAACCTCTACAATCTCAACCCTTGTAACCTTAACCATTTCAATACCATCATATGTCCTCACAGTTCTGGAGATTGGGTCATAATTTGCCGCTATTGCCTCCAATAGATCAACATCCATATGAACATTTGGCACAACTACCTTCCCCATGTCCAATCTCCAAGGGTTTCCAATAGGAATACCACATTTTCGGTTGCCAAACCAACAATTAAACTGTACCCATCCGGTGTATGGTAATTTGGCATCCTTGATAGTGCATTGTTTATCAATGAGCCCCTCTACAATTTGTGGGCCACGAAAAATAGCTGACCTTTAGGTTTCTCAGATGTGTAGGGTTTTAATTGTTTAGTCAAATCCTGAACCAGAGGTCTAACAAGAGGTTTTGACCTAGAGGCATGGTCCTTTGATGCAGACGTTTTGACTTTAGGGGCCATTTTCCTAGGGTTTTGTGCAATCTAGGGTTTTCTTTCTTAGAAAATGCAAGCTTACAACTAGGGTATGGGTTTGACGCACATAAAAACAAGACTCAATAGAAATACCGTTCACAATGAACGTCAAACCTTAAAAGAAATGCAACAAACCAGAAACCCTAACAATAGAATGATAGAGCAAGCACTTTCAACAGATTTTCAAACAATTTAGAAGCAAGATAGCAATTTTACTTATTGGTTTATAGTCGCTTTGGAAACCCTAATTTTAGTCTCTGAACGAGCTTGATATTTGCAGTGAGGAATCTTCAAACGTGTTGGATGCTTTAACAATTTACAATTGTGCTTTAAAGCAAGTTTTTATGGCTTTAAAACATACCAATTTGGTAGCTCTGCGTCATATCTACCATTATGGTTTGCTCGCACGAACCAAAGTGGCTCATTTACCCTCAATCCTAAACTTTGAATTTTGGCCGTTGATCCTGCAGTGAGGTGGCTTGGCAAACGGTACCAATCAAGTCAAACAAGTTTGAAAAAACTGACTGTAGACTTCCATCGCCAACTATCACTGTCGACCAATCAGAATACACCATGTGAGCTCAGCCTCCAAGTCACCTCGCAGGCTCCGCCTCTTCCACAAGAGTTGAAAATGTACACGTGGCAGCCTCCTCGCTTCCCCGTTGGGTTTAAGCCGTGAGCATCTTTCAACAACAGGGGGGCGAGGAATGGTCCAGATTGAATCAGGCGCCTCAACCCGTGTGTACTTTCTCTTTCACAGTGTTCGCCTTAGTGCATAAACCTTGAATTTGATGGACGGAAAACGATCATAACATCTAGTCCACCTTTAAACCTCGTGCTTAAAAGAGCCTTTTAGTAGCACGGGTATTAATGCCTTCAACCTTATGCCAAGATATTTCGCAAATATTTCATGCTTTGTTATAGTTCCTTGGACAGTGTAGATTTCGCCAGGTGCACTTCCCCGCTTCCCCGTTGAGAGATGGGAGATGAAGGTGTGTCCCCCGCGGGCTAGCGAGGGACAGTCAAGATTAACCCATGCCAGTTCATCTCAACCGTCGATCTCAACTTTGAATTTTCGCTGCCTTTCATACACCGATGGGTCCCATTGATACATGGGACACATGGCATTCGCTCGCTTCCCCGTTGCTTTATTTTAATGAATATAAAAACCAAACGGGGGTGTGGGGAATGGTTGAGATGCAACCATATAGATCTGACGACCTGCATAAAAAACTTAAATTTGCACGTGTTGAGAGTTAGTAACTTAAAAGAGGGACCCGACTAGGTTAATGAGCGATGGGGGACATAAATTTAAAACCCAGACATTAGACTAATGCCGAAATATTTAAATCCCTTTTAGACTTAGGATCATGGCAAATATTAAAGGATTTATGACCCACATAATATGAAGCAACATTTAAAATGATTCGATGGTACAATTGGGATCGTTAGGCCCATGGGGCCGGTGAATGAACGGATTTAAAAGCCATAAGACATGACTTGAGAGACCAGTAATTGGTAAACACCGGTCAACAACGAATTAGAATGAGGGCAAAAGGATTGACACTTAGGGTTTTTTGCAGGTTTGAAGGCATACACATAAACCTTAGAATATGAGAAAAACCGAAACCCATACTTTAAGATATGCTCAAATTAGGATAATAGCCATATTTTGCAACAATGGTCAGTGGGACAAAATTTTTAGGGGTTCCACCAGGTCGCACAAGTATGCCTAAAAAATACTGTACGGAGACTGAATGAACACATCGTACAACGATTTCAAATAACAAATGCCATAAGCTCATATGCGTACAAAATATCGAGGGAAGATCGTACGAGGAGTTTAACAGTGCACGGAAACAGGTATGGGATACATACCACGTACGACAAGTTGGAGCACAGGGAGAAAATGCCGTACGATTTGTTGGGACGAAGGCAATATAGAGGCGAAAGGAAGAGGCTGTACGAGAAGAGGACACTGTACACCAAGTACTCATCACTTGACAACAAAGGATTCAAAGGGAATCTGTAGGAGACCATACACAACAAATCATATATCATATGCTCGTATGAGCAACAAGAAAAGGTGAACTTGAAGATCGTACGAGAGAGGTAATTTACGAGAGACAAAGGAATTGCAAGGTATGATTTAACAAATATAAGGTGTTGCAAGATGAGTATTGGAGAGTACAACAACCCAAATTTAGTTACCATAACAGTTTCGGGCAAACACATCGGTTACATAACTCGTGCTGATCAAATAATTATTACGAGAATTATATGGCAGCTGCTAGTAGCAGAAAAGGAAAAATGCTGCCATCATTCTGCCCTCGGATAACAACAGGAAAAATGGCTAAGGGTAGTGATGATGTGGTAACAACAGACAATATCACTTGGGAAAGTGTCAACGGCACAAAGTGCTGTTCCTGGTGGTTGACGACGCAGGATGACCACATCTTGAAACGTGCATTGGAGAAGGCCCAAGTAGACAAGGCAACATAGTTGCCGTTTTTAAATTCATGGGATTTTGAACCATACTTGAGGTAGATGATCATACACTACGATAGGCATGGTCACAAGTCGGTCATCAAACTATCGAGTGTGTCAGGTGACCATTTCATATGCATCGTCGAAGTTTACCAGGGTGTTTAGGATACCCTCTCAAGGGGCTTCAGTTGCCAAGCCCTCTGGAAAGATGTCACGATAGATGAAGGAGAACCTCTTGATGAGGGTGTGTAGATTTGACCTCATGCAGTAGGAGCGAGATAGTATTTGGAGTGTCGACAACAGAGGGCTACGAAAGAACTTCCTCGACAATGCCGAATGGAAGTGCCTATTGGATTTGATTAAGTGTCGGCTGACTGGTGCGAGCAAGGCATCGAACATCACTGCGTGGATGATTACCTTGATGACGAGGTTGTACTCAAGAAAGGTATACAATTGGGCGACCTTGCTCTCAGATTCGGGAGTTGTTGTGCTTAAGGCACAAATCCTTTTATACGACACAACACACCATAGGGCTGTTGTTGGACGCCATTTACACAGGTGCTGACAGACAATTGGGGTAGGTTGCAGCTAGTTGGCCAATTAGATGTGGGATGGCCGGTAATGGAGTCACAGCCCGACATACCGATACAGCCGACCAAAGTAGTGCTCGTACCACCACTAGTTGCAGTGGATGAGGGTGCGGAGAAGGATGCAGAGCTCAACGTGTGGTTGGGAGAGATGGGTGCACTAGCAGACACCCCTCCACCATCAACAAAGCCACCCTGAGAGCCACCCCATGAGTCAATCGAGATGGAGGCCACTCACCCACCAGCTTCTTAAACAGAGCCACAACTAGAGTAGGCAGAGCAACCAACCTCATGATCAGAGTAGCCAAGTTCACAGCTTGTCCCATAGTTAGCTTGGCTCGTCATGAGGCTAGCCCAAGCACCTCCACGGCTAGCTTCACAGCCAACCCAAGCCTCACGGCCAGTTGCACAGTCAGTTTGACCACCCTCATGGCCAGCTCGACCAGCCTTATGGATAGCCCTCACAATACCTCCACAACCAACACAATGAGAGGCACATCCAACACAGCTAGAGGAGGAAGAGTCTAGTGAGGATGAGTCACAGGGGTTATTTCTAGAGATCTACCAACTAGATGCTCACAACCCTCTTGGGATAGTCTAGAGGTACTTGAGTGAGCTATAGGGAATGGCATGGATAATGCATGAAGTAGGGGAGATATGGCAGCAGTTACTCATCGGATCAATCCCCTAGTGGCACAAGAGGTTGAGAGGATCTTGGGCTTTATGTAGCATGGTTGTGAGAGTGAATTTTTTTAGTGCTTCATTTTGCGTGGATGGCTAGGTGTGGAGATAGAGATGATGGCCGCCTGGCATCCGACTTGACCTACTGCAGTTGGGAGGCATGGCCGAGTGTTCACAATACTCTATGGTATGGAGAAGAGTTATAGGGTTGTGTTCCTCCGTTGGAGACGCTAGACGCTTTCCATTGAGGAAGCCATTGAGGCGAGGGACAAAGCATTAGCACATGATGAAAGTAGCAAGAGAGAGTTAGCAGATCAAATCCATAAGTCACAGGAGTAGCTGGCTCAAGTGACTATAGCCGAGCAGATGAGTCACAACTCTTGAGCAAGTAATGGCCGATAAGGAGAGGTTGGCGGAGCGAGAAACCTAGTTGGTCGAAAGAGACAAAATAATAGCAGAGAGAGCCAACTAAGGGAGAAAGACAAGGAGCTATAGGGAAGGGGCCAAGAATTGGAGAGGACGAAGGAAAAACTCGTAGAGGCAGTGCAGATGGTGAAGATAGCGAGAGAGAGGTAGCTTGCAGTGAATCAAAAACTTCAGCGCCTGTAGTAGTTGACAACCACTACCCCTACATCATTAGTACATCCAAGGGCGCCCTCTCACCCTCATTGATTTGTAATTAAAGATTTACAAAATACTTGCACTTAACCCCAATCATAGATTTTCCCCAATCGTAAAACAAAATTGCGTGGTTATGTTTATTTAACCATTGAAATTACAACATTGAGTTCACTTAATCCTTTACTGAACCTAATAACATTAACTAATTACTTAAATGTCGTAATTAAAATTCAAAGAAGGAATTAAATACTGAAAGAAATAAGAGAGAATAGAGAGACGATAGAGAATTTGTTAACGGAGTTCACCCATATGTTCGGGCTATGTCTTTGGGTCCACTTCTCAACGTAAGACCACTTTATTAATGATGCCAAGCTTTAATTGCCTTTGTACATCATCCAAGCTTCAAACCTGCATTACAATTTCTCTCATAGTCTCTCTCAACACCTAAAGACACTTTCGTACTCTCTTTCTCTTGCATTCAAGGGTTAGGCTTCAATTGCCTTCAAAAACCCAATTACACTAAAAGGAAATACAATTTACAATGCCTTTGTGCTTGCATTAATCTCCAAAACTCCAAGATTCCTCCTAAGAAAATTCTAATTCCTCCTCCAAAATTTAATTGATTGCCTTTCAAGAGCAAAAATCCCCCTTTAAATACATATACATATTGTAATTAGGGGTTTAAACAACAATATTTTCAAAATCCCATAAATCACCTATTTTAAGCCCCTTTAGATTTTAAATCAAATAAAAATCTTTAAAAATCCTTTTAAAACCTTTAAAGGTTTGGGCTCATAGGTTTTAATATTTCAATGGCACGAGATATCATTTTAACTCTATTCTTAGGGGCTCGAGCCCCTTTATTTTAGGATCTCCGCGGGTTGAATTCCTTTATAGACTTGTCAGCCCATTCATATTCCCGAACTAAGAAGGTGGCTCATTTGGGCAGATTTTTTGGAAATGGGAGGTTGGGAGTTCAAACCCGTCGAACCTCCTTTTCCCTTTATTTCGCCGATTTTCATACTTTAAATAAAATTTAAGCCATATGTATATCTCGAAAATGGCGGATAGCCTAGTGGTAGAGAGGAAGTATAGTGGAGGGGAGGTCAAGGTTTCGACCCCCCTCCACACCAATTTTAGCAAATTGAAACTGCTGCGCAAAAGAGAAGGTGCCACGTGGCACATGATGATTCGTCCAACCATGCCACGTGGCACTGTTTCACTGGTCCACTTCACGTACTCCTTTCAACTTGTAGTGACACATGGTGTGCTCTGATTTGCCCACTGTCGTACGATCAACACAGTCAACAGATCGTACTGCCACCTATCATGTTGACGTTATCATCTATTCAACCCATTTTTGGAAACTTTGACTGGCCATATCTCCCTCATACGGACTCCGTTTGACGCGATTCAAGCAGTGTCAAAATCGTCTCGACGAGCTCTTCGACTTGGTGCTATTTTTGTCTAATTAGGAGCCGATCAATTTTTTGGCCTTGAGTCAACATCTAGAATCTTTGACCTCGTTGCACTTTGACCAAGCATAAATTTTGCATCCGGCCTCCTTTGACGCGATTCGAGCTATGTCAGGATCGTGTCAGCGAGCTCTATCCAATGATGTTGGTTTTGTCAGATTTTGAGTGCGAAATTTTTAGGTCTTCTGGATCCTCTTGGATCACTCATTGATACTTTCCTTTTTGTACATCCCCATTTTGTTTTTTTGTCATCTAGAAGATGACATTCTTTTGTGGGGGGATGATGTAGTCGGTTGAGAGTGATTATATTGTTTTAGTCGGCCAATTAAAATAACCGAATGAACTTTAATGTATACAACAAATATTTTATATTACATGTTTCAGGAGTTAAGTCCCTGACCAATTTGATTAGTGAATGATAGACTTCCTCATGAGGTCAGCGAAGTGAATATGCATCTTCAACCATCTAGAATATCAATTAGTGGTCTATGGCCATTGACAAAATGCTTATCTTAGCAACAATCTCGTTTGTGCAACTTTGATATCAATGACTATCTCCAATAATCTTGCTCTTCGATCTTTGACATCAATGATAACATTGTCTTCTTACCTTTGACATCAATGACAATATTTCCAACAAAGCAAGGTCATCTACTTTGGTACCATATTGTCTCTTCTATGCCTATGAATGATGATATATCTACTCACAAAGGTAATAATTAAATGAAGTAAATTTACTTTTGCTGCTTAAAGAAGTGAAGAGTTATTCTCCTGCAAGTCTTTAACTTTTGATTCAAGAGACCCGACAATGATTATTTTCTTAAATATTAGCGGTCGATTACTAATGCGAGGTGTTATTTGTGGTGCTAATTGATGCACTGTCTATTATTAAAGTAGGCAAAGTCCTTGTTTACTCAATACGGGTACAATGACATACGGAGTAAACGGAGATAATATAATAACATTGACAGCATATAATAATCACATGGCAATCGCACAAAACATAGATATACTTCTTTATTAAGTATTCGGCAATTACATCATAATGTCTCTAGATAGAACATAGCATAGCATAGCAGAACCATCTCCCTTCCCGACTACAAGACTCAAGTACATATAGTACGTTGGCGGTGGTTAAGGTACCAACTGTCGCGTCCCTTCATTATAACTAATTACTTCATCAAGAACTGTTCCCGAGATAACTAACCAACATGACACGTACATAAGTACATGGATTATTAATATTAACTAATATCTTATTTACTTATGGCTCACAGCCGACCAAGTACACTCTTGGCCGACTACCTCGACTCATGGCCGACTACCTCGACTCATGGCCGACTACATCATCCCCCCCACAAAGTAGTCGTCTTCCAGACGATTGAAAACCAAGAATGCCAACTGATCCTTCTTTGCCAACTGATTGTCACTCTTACCCAATACTCCATCTCTCTCCGCCAATTTCTCCTTGAGAGCTGCAACTCTCATTTGCTCGATAGACAATTGCTCTTGTACAATGATGGCTGGTGGCACTGCAATTTGCCAATTCCAATAAATCTGATGGGGGTCTGGGGGCAACGCCCCTAGCGGGGTCAAGGGGCAGTGCCCCTTGTGGGGGTCTGGGGGTAGCGCCCCTCGCGGGGTCCGGGGGCAGCGCCCCTCGCGTGCTCCCTGTCGCGGTACAGGGCGGGGTCGAGGGGCAACACCCCCGCCGCCAAGGCCAATTAACACTTCTGAAACCACACAAAACTCCATTCGGCGCCTCATTTTCATGAATTTTCAAGAGACACCAGCCAATGCTGATACAACCAAAAAATACAAATTTTGCATTGTTTTTTTGAGACTTCACTTTCTTCAAGTTGATGCTTGGTACAGACGTGCTTCGTTTGACTCGTATTGACCTTCTCCAACTCACACGTACGGACTTTTGCTCCCTCATGCGTACGACCCTTCTCAACCGTACGAATTCCTTTTGATTCAGCCGTACGGTTCTTCCCACCACCTCTCGTACAGATTTCCTATTTATGCGTACGGATTTCCTATTTTGCCGTGTGGTTTTCTCTTTGCAACGTACGGATCCTTCCTGGTTTAGCCGTATGGCTAACTGTCTCCAACATACGGGTTTCTGAGCTTGGCGTACGAACTCCTGGGTTTGGCGTACGGATTTTTGAGTCTGGTGTACGGTGATCTCAATGTGGCGTACGGATTTCTGTCTTTTTCATACAGATTTTCCTTCACTCTGGCGTATGAACCTCTGTTTGTAGCATACGGATTTTCCTTCAATTTGGCGTACGGACTTTTGTTTGTGGCGTGCCAATGAATGGTGTACGGATTTCTTGGCCTGGTGTACGGATTGCTCTCCTCCCTCGCGTACGGATTTCTCTCCTTGGCGTACGGATTTGGCAAGTACCGTACCAACTCCGTCTTCTCTTCGCCGTACGGACTTTTCCTTCTGGCGTACGGATTTGGCAAGTATCGTACCGACTTTGTCTTCTCTTCGTCGTACGGACTTCTCCTTCTGGCGTACGGATTTTGCCGATGCTGTACCTGCTTTGTCTTCTCTCTGCCATACGGGCTTCTCCTTTTGGCGTACGGACTTTTTCCTCTGGCGTACGGATTTTGCAAGTGTCCTACCAGTTTTGGCTTCTCCCTGTCGTACGGACTTCTCCTTCTGGCGTACCAATCTCCTTTGTTGTATGGTTTCCTTCCTCCAATGTACGAATCCCTTCTCTCTCAACCGTACGGCTAATTGCTCCCAGCGTACGGATTTTTGTATTGGCTGTGCAAACTCCTTGTGTATTGGACGTACGGACTCCTGTTTTTGGCGTACGGATTTCTCCTCACTGTGGCGTACGAACCTATGGCTCCTATTTGTCGTATGAGCTCCGTACGGACTTGTCTTCTCCTTCTGGCGTACCAGTTCCTCCGTCTCTTTTCTTCTCTCTCCATTTTTAACATTTTCTAATTCCTCTACATCTGGTTTTGATGTTCCTTCTTTGTACTCCCCATACTCGGCCAGAAGTGTCTAGCTGGACATGCCTTGTTTCTCTTCTTCCTTGATTTCCCCGATCTGTAGCATGTTACACTCTTGGTGGAACACTTTATAGTCTTCCATCTGCCAATGAAATAAGCCATTCAGTGAGCTTGTCTCATCCTTCGAATAACTCTCAAGTTCCAATACGCCCTCAGTGTTTGGTTCCATCGTCTTCCTTCCTTCGTCAACATTTGATTCCCCTTCGTCCGATTCTGATCCGGAGGAAGCCAATTCTTCGCTCACAGCTTGGTTCTTCAAGTCGATGACGTACTTCTACCCGTTGTTCTCGATTGAGAGTGTGTTTCTCTTCCAATTATGATTTGCCTTGGCGGCTATCAGCCATCCTCTCCCAAGTAGTGCATCATATGCTTTCCTCTGTAATGGGATGATGACAAAATTTAGCAAAACTTGTTGTGTCCCGATCATCACCTTCTGCGCCATCAACGTCCCCAATGGCTTGATACCATGTTGATCGGCATCGACGAGTTGGAATGTCGGTGGCCAGAGTGTAGGCTTCCCTAGGCTCTTCCATGTGTCTTCGGGCAGTACGTTGACTCTTGACCCTCCGTCGACGATAGTATTTGTCAAGATATTCCCTCCGATCTCCATCTGCACAACCGCCGGCATCTTCCCGATGTTTGCCGTGAGTAGTATGGGATCGATGGTTTGTACACCATACGGTGGTGAATTTGGTACTAATTCTTGCCTTCGGTCCTCCACTCGCGATTGCTTGACATCCCCAAGGACGTTTGTCATTTCCAGTCCCAACTGCGGCAACGTCTGGAGAAGGTCAGTTACTTTGATCGGTATGGTGGTTTGCAGTACTTGCCGTATGATGTTCATTTCCGCCTCCGACCGTCGAGAGGTCTTTGGTTTCTCCAGAGATATTTTGTTCTCCTTCGCCATAGCCAGTTCCACTTCGGTTTTTGCTTCCTTCATCCTTTGTTTTTCCGTACGTGGATCTGGGTAGGTTGCCTTCTTTGCTTGCGCTCTAGTGATCGCCAGTACCTCTTGTTCTTCTACTTCCAGCATATGGATACCCTTCTGCTTGGGGCATTCACTATCTTCATGGTTGCCTGGTCCACACCACTTACACAATCTTCCTCTCGAACCTTGGCCGTTCTGGCAATCCTTGGCGAAGTGACCCCATTCGTTGCACTTTCGGCATTGGATCATGGGTCGCCCTTTACCGTCGTACTGTATTCTGTTCCTCGGACTCCTGTTGCTCTGGTAACCTCCAGGGGATGCATTGCTATTGTACTGGGGCTTTGGTGGTGTGTTCGGCGGTGTCTACGGTTCTCCTTGAGCGAAGAGTACTTGTGCACTTTTGACTTTTAAATTGTATGGGCATTCCTTGACGGAATGTCCCATCACTTGGCAAATATCGCAGAATAACTTCTTCGGAGAGTTTGCCTTCGTGTGACCTTCCCCATTACAGTCTGTACACCATAGTTCTCGTGCTTCCCTCGTACTCTCTTTGTCGGCCTTCAATTCTTTCATCATTTGCATCATATCTTTCCTGAGTGCTTGTACAGTCTTGGATTCCCCGTTGCTATCGTCCGTACTCTCCTTGTCGTCCGTCTTCTTTTTCCCTCAGGAGGATGTTTTGTTTTCGCTTTCTGTATCCATCGCCTGATTGTATGCTTCAACGTACGACAACGAAGGCACGACTTTCATCTTCTTCCTTAGCGACGAAAGCAAGCCTTCAATGAACCATCGCTTCTTTAGCCCATCGGCCGGTTGAACCTCCAATTTTCCCAACAAGTCTTTGAGTCGCCGACTGTATGTGCGCACATTCTCGTGTTTTCCCTGCTTCGTACTATAAATTTCTGCTACAATCTCACTGTCATCCCTCAGGAGTTTGAATTCGTCTTGAAAGGCCTTCTTGAGTAATCTCCACGAAGCTTTATGTGTTTGGTCCAACTCTGAGTACCGGTCGATGGCACTATCTCTGAGTGTCACCAGAAACGCTTTCAGCCAATGATCCAGGTCATCTTTTCCACTCGCTACCCAGATTGTCTCACATGTTTTGCAATGTCATATTGGATCTTCTGACCCATTCCCCGTAAACTTCGACAATTTTTGCCGTTCTGGAGTCACCATCCATCCCCGCTGTCCTCCTTGTATATTGGACCCGACTGGACCGGTTTCCCCGTTACGTTCCGGTGTGTCACTTGCACTCTCGGCCACGTACGAGTCACTTTCCGGTCCTCCGTCAGCGTCCTCTACACCTTGAGTTTCCTGGGTTCTGCTTCGGTGCTCCCTCTGCCAAGGGGTCTTGGGCTCAGATCTCCCTGTCCTCCACCCTTCGTCGTCGTCCGATATGGACAACTCCCGAAAGCGTTGGATGCTGTTCTCAAGTTCACCACTCAAGTCTTCCTCATTTTCTTGGTTTCTATGTTTTTCAACGTACGGGGTGACGAATGGTTCCTCGTCCCTCCCTTCTACTGAACTCTGATGTGCTTTACTTAATCTCAGCAGTCGGTTTTCTTGCTCTTGCACTCTTAATGATCGCCGAATTCTTTCCTCCTCCACTTCGTGCCCGAATGGTACTCGGTTCTTGTCCTTGTTTGGCCGTACGGGCATTACAGGTCTTTCACGCGATCATTGTTGGTTGCCAGAGGTACGCCTCCAACTAGTGTCTCTTTCCTCCTCTTCCCGTTTGGTTCGTTCCTCGTACCGTTGCAAGATTTGCTGCCTTCGGCGTTCTTGTTCCTCTTCCGCCCGAAGGTCTTGCAAGATGATAGAGTGGTGAGCCAACAATCTTGGCATGCAGTGGAGAAGGTGATTAACCTCGTCGTTCACTTCGAGTCGATCCCAGACTACTGCCTCAGGGATTTCTCGCCTGAGGGCTTACCTTCGTGTGTGATCTCATAGGGATATGTTCCAGAGATTTGTCAGATCTCGCGTTAAGTCGTCCTCTCTTCCTTCATTTGTTACTATGGGTTCCTCCTCCGGTCGGCCCATTACATTGCCATCGTAACGAGTGCTTCCCTGGTCCGCTTAGGCAACAGCGCCAAATGTTTACTCAATACGGGTACAATGATGTACGGAGTAAACGGAGATAATATAATAACATTGACAGCATATAATAATCACATGGCAATCGCACAAAACATAGATATACTTCTTTATTAAGTATTCGGCAATTACATCATAATGTCTCCAGACAGAACATAGCATAGCATAGCAGAACCATCTCCCTTCCCGACTACATGACTCAAGTACATATAGTACGTTGGCGGTGGTTAAGGTACCAACCGTCGCGTCCCTTCATTATAACTAATTACTTCATCAGGAACTGTTCCCGAGACAACTAACCAAAATGACACGTACATAAGTACATGGATTATTAATATTAACTAATATCTTATTTACTTATGGCTCACAGCCGACCAAGTACACTCTTGGCCGACTACCTCGACTCATGGCCGACAGTTCAACATTATTTTTATCTTCAATTCTAGTATGAATTCATGACCTCTTTTTCCATTAGTAAATAGATTCAGAAAAATATACTACTGATAACATCCCCTAGTTTAGTCATATACCTGTTTTCTCTCTTTCATTGAGGTTAATTATTAAATACTCAGCTCTTGTTTGCACCAAAATTTACCATCTCTTGAACTTTTGAATATTGGACACAATTTAGAGGATTTTCTTTCCTGAATTAGTATCCATATAAAGGGTGTCCTTGATTAGTTTTGATAATCAACATGAACCACTTCTATATGTCGTAATCCAAGTTTCTTTACTCCAATTTTCTTTCCTCACAATCCTCCACAACTGCATCAATCTCATTCTTATATCCACAAGATTTTGTTTGGAGATTTGGAGCTCTACTAATATAAATATCTCATTTCAAATGTTTTTCCCCTAACTGTGTCTTGAAGTTAGCTAATGTACATGTGGTTGCAGTGCTGGATATTGATGCTGTTGGCACATTTACAATGAGTCAGGCTGCATTGAAGTATTTGAGGAAAGGTGGAGTTGGAAAGCCTCCTTCAGATACTGGTGTTATTTTAAACATAAGTGCTACATTACATTACACAGCTTCCTGGTATCAAATTCATGTCTCTGCTGCCAAGGTTTGTCACTAATCATTATATTCTTCTTGGATGAAGATTTGAAATAACTATTTAGTAAATTTAAATGTTTTGGCATAAACGTGTCATTTCATTTAGATAATACTTTAAACCACAGGGTATCTAGCAGAGATTTGTTTTGTTCACAGGCCGCAGTTGATAGTCTTACAAGGTCTTTGGCATTAGAGTGGGGGACAGATTATGGAATACGTGTAAATGGTATTGCACCTGGTCCAATTGAAGGTACTCCTGGAATGGACAAACTTTCACCCAAGGAAATACTAGGTGATCTTCGGACAAACCAACCTCTTTATAAAGAAGGAGAAAAGTGGGATATTGCCATGGCTATTATCTATTTGGCATCTGATACTGGTTAGTTTCTCTTAAACCTACTTAATAATTATTGAGGGCTAGAGCTTGTAACATACTGCATTTACACTATCTTCTTTTCTTTCCTCTTAAGTAGATATTGAACATGTAATGCAAAAGTTTGGTCACAACCATATGTGTTTAAAGTTTTATATATTTTCCAAAAATTACCTTATTGTTCAGTTATTTCAATGGAGTTTCTCTACCTTTGTCTTATTTAAATTAACAGAGAGTGAACAATGCTACAGAACCCTTGAGAGTTTCCATGAAACTAGTGAGAAAATGAGAGCCATATATTTTGAAGTGATTTGAGTTTCTAAAATTGCACCTCTTGGGGTTTTAGCATGTGCTCAAATAATGAAATTATCAGATTCTTTGTATGTAGGAAAATATAATAAAATGGGAACAAATGTTATTGTGTGCTTATATTTGCTTTTAGACAAGAACTTATTGTTTCATTAAGCAAATATTTTCCATAGCTCTTAAAACATCAAGTGGTACAAAACCTTTGGTCAATTGGAAGTAGGATAGAACAATATAAGATTTTATCATTGAATGCAATTCTGTCTTTTCACACAACAAAATGCTGTGGACTGACGTTGCACATATTATAACTGTAAGGGGTCAAATGCTTCGAGTTTTTTATTTCTGCAAAAGCATGATGTGTTTGGATGTACAGAATTTGTCTTTTTACAATGCATACTTTTCCATTCTCTCTTGGTCTACATTTGAGTTTATATAGGAAATATATTAATCATAATTACTAGGAAACTTCATTATAGAAATATGGAATATGTTTCCATTCCCATACACACAATTTGTGGTAACTACATCTATATTAGCATAGCCATATACTTATTCATTTATTCATGTACTCAAATTTGATTGACAACCATGCCCATATCAATAACTGTAGCCCCATGTTTCCAGGTAACTATGCTATTAATCCAGAGTTGAATTTTAATAAATTAGAAATAAATAGGGGTCCATAATAACTTAGTTTCAAAAAATATATGATCCGATTGACTTCTAATGTTGCTGGATGGTCTTGTAAGTTAATCCTGGTTGATGTTTGATATGACTGAACGGGCTTGTAAGTTGATAAACCCATCTTATTGTCCACTCCATTAATCCTGGCAGTTAACTTTTTTAAAATTGTGATGTCAGAACCATAGTCATAGATTTGAATGGAATGGATAAGCCATCTGCCTAAAGCACTGTAAAATTATCCTTGAGAGTTGTTTTGAATAAAACTAGAGGTTTTGGGGCTTGTTTAGGGGGCTCAGATTGAGTAATGGCAAGTCTTTCAACAGCTACAACACTAAATGTCTCTATAGGTAAGACATAAGTTATTTATTGTCTCTGAACTCAGTAAATGGGCTAGGGATCTGGGTGTATAGATTCCATAGAATATAAAATAAATATTTCTTCCATCAAATAGAAAGTTTCTTAGCTAGGCTAAGAAGTGAAGGCAAGATTAAAGGAAACCAGATTTAAAGACAATAATTGGTAACATGCTAACATGTCGAAATGGTGTTATATAACTTCCAACAGTGAATAACATCTAAACATTTTGGCTATGATCCAACCAGAATATTGAAGCCTCTTCATATGTGCTTTGCATTGGAAAGGAGCTCATCTAGTTTAATTATTGGATGACCGCTTTTTCTACTTGATGTAATATAAGGTGCCTGGAAAATGGCAATGTTTTAGAGCATTTTTATGAAGACTTGTCACCATGCACATGCTAAATCCCTCTATTGCCTACTTTGTATGCTAAGTGTGCAAGTCTAAAATTATCCTGAAAATAGATCCAATGTAGTTATTATTTCTTGAACTCTGAACTTGTAATAATAAATGGATGATGCTGATTTACAGAAGGATCTCAAGGGTCAGGGATCTACATGACATAACATGGATTTCCAACAATGAGGCAACAGTAATACTAATTGTTAAAATAAAGCCAGGCACCTTCTAAAGACATTTTCTAAATCAAACTTATCCTCCAATTCAATGTGAAAGAATTCCCAATATTTATGCTTGAATTGATAGTTTTATTTCACCACATGTTTTAAGACTCTTGCAAGAAAATTGACACAGATGTCTACTGTTTCTTTACATTGAATTCAGCAACTGGAGAACCCTTCTAATTTATGATGTGATCTGGCATTAACACTAATAGCTGCCACTTCAATGCAGCTTCCTTCTGTTGACGCTTGCATTCTTTTTGTTTAGAAGTTTCCCAATTGTCAAGGGTCTTGATTCAAGTATAGTAAGTTGTTTGTTGCTCAATGGATGGCCCTAAAATATGCTATGTTTTCTTTTCCCAATCCCTTACTTCTCTTCCCACACTTTTGCCAACTAAACCCTCTAGTGCCTCCAACCATTCTTGACTATCCTTGTGAAGCATGTCCTAGGTCACATGCCCCTAGTAGACATGCAAGATCAATCCACTGCCACTGTAAAATGAGCCAATTTCAACTGAATTTTAAGACTTTTAGGTCATGAATGGTTCTGTTTGATAACTAAATTTCTTTGCTAGGGATATCGAGAACATATCCATGTCCATGTTTATTTTGAACAACTCATTTTGTTGTATATCAAATTAGTCTGGTGGATGTTGTATTATGGTTTGTGGTTGTGCTTAAATCTATTGGTTTTTGGGCTAGTTTCTCCCATTTACTCGTGACAGTGGATGTGCATAACTCATCTATATTACAAGTACCTAGTCCAAACATAAGGCATTGATAATATGATTTCTTTTCATGCTATACGTTGAGTGAATCAATTGAATTTCCCAATATATTAACATGCTAAAAAATGTTGTCATTTTTCAGGCAAGTATGTGAATGGAACAGTACTTGTTGTTGACGGAGGACTGTGGCTTAGTCACCCTCGATTTATGCCAAGAGAAACTATCAAATCCATCTCCAGAGTTGTTGAGACAAAGTCAAGAGCCACGGACTATACTCCTAAAAGCAAGTTATAATACAATGAGGATTCGTTTACTCTTTAAACTATGATACCGAGCCATATCTCTCTTTTAAAGAGATTGGCTACTATTACTATTGTGATATTTTCAAAATCAAGTAACCTTATTCCATTTGCTAGGAAAACTTAAAGGGAACAACTATGTTGATCTGTATGACTCATTAGCTCGAAAAAAGGTCAAGTTGAAATCTGCTTTCCTGCCGTGGTTACAAGCTTTACAAGTGAATTCCAGTTTGGTTTCAGAGTTGGTGGTAAGGTCCTTTACTGCAATTAAACTCAATTAATTTTCCATAAGCACCCCTTTTTCCTTTATTCATTGTGGTTCCCATTCTGTTCTAGTAGCATGCTACAATGATTTCTTTATTATTTATTTATGGCAAGCAATAATAGTTATCAATGGCATCTCATAACAGTGTTGGCCCTGGATTTTATCAGGCTGTAGTTATTTTTGTAGGATATCATTCTTGTTACATTTTTGGTCAGTAATGCTTAATGTTAGGAGAAGCTTCCAGAATAATTGTGTATGCCATGTTTTGTATAAATTGATGTTTTGAACTGCACATTTTTGTTCGTCATAACAATGATGGGAGCCCAAACCTGTTTTCTAATAAATCATCCTGATAATGAACCATGATGTGTGGTTCAAAATATTGACTTCTCCAAAACCTGGTGTATGCGATTAATCCAGAGCATTTCTGTTAACATTATGGATTGTGGACACTGAACCTTTAATGCTTAATGTGCTAGTGTCCATCATCCGAGTCTTGTCTTTATGGATACTAGGATATTTGATGAACTTGCAAAGTCCAAACAAAATGGTTACCAAGATTGAACTTTTCTTATCTTCCAATCATTGGATTGAGTCACTTTTAGGGTCAAAGAGGGAAACCACTCAATCTTATTCAATCCCAATTAAGGTTTGCTATAGGTGATATGCAACCAACCAAAATAGAAAAAGTTTGATTTTACAGCATAGATACTTGCAGAGTCACAACCTAATCCTTGGAACTCATCTCCCATCTTGGAAACCCATCGATGCATATTGAGAAATCTAGACAACATGGAACTCAAGGTGATGTCTCCCAAAATGTCTCTTAAAAACTAGGAATCTCCTACAGAAGATTCTCAAATATCATAATATTCTGATTTCCTGTGCACTTAATTATTGTTTGGAAAGAGAGTTCAAACTGGTAAAAACAATAAGACGGGTAAAGATGTTAGTGTAAATATTTTTAATCTACCAAAGTGCTAAAGAGCTGTATTTTAACTTAATTAGCTTCTGGTACTCAACCATAGCATTCTCTGATTTTTATTCACAATTATTTTTTATATAACAAAACATAGAACAAATGAATTCTCTATAATTATTAGCTTTTGCAAAATAGCCTTCGAGATTATTTATCCATTGTTAAGGCATTCAAGATTCTCTATCCATTATTGATGATATAGGTTAAGTAAGACAGTTGCATACAATAAAGTGTGCAAGCAGATACTGAATAATTACTTTGAATAGTCTCAGACAAATTGTTCTCTAAGTTATGGTATAAAGCTATGTATCAGTGAACCTTATAGAGAGTAAGGGTTTTGAATTAGCTACTGTTCCAATGTTGTTTGTGTTAATTTTACGAGTTCACACAATTTAGTTGTGTACAGTTTTTTTAGTTTCATTTTCAGTTTTTCCTTTTGGCAGCTAAACTGTTTTCTCACTGCCTATTAAATATGAAAATCAATATAATTTTATGCCATTTCTATTCTGTTCATAAATTGTGGCCTGATGGTGGTATTAGAGCACAGGTTATCCTTTTGTTTTTTAATCTTCTGCTCCTGTTTATAAATTAATAAAGGAGAATACTAGTGCGAGGAGGAAAGGAAGGCAGTCAAAAGGAGAAGAGTAATGGTTTTTTAAATTTTTTGTGCAAGAAAATTCTAATGGGGTTATGCAAATACCTGGCTGTGAGTTGGACTAAAAAAAGACATTTGAAATATGTGATAGAGGCTAAGGCAATCTGCAAATAGAATAGTTACAAAGGTATTTCGTTTTCCTATCTTTACCCTTCTCGCTTTCTCAGTAAAATTAAAGCAAGAAAAGAAAAAAGAAAAAAGTCAGGATTTGCAGATCTATTTTTTATAATACACAATGCAATCTGTTGTCCCAATGATCAGTGAAACCTTAGTTGGAAAAGACACATGGATATAATGGTGTAGAAAAATAGAAAACATCGGGAGTCAGGGATTTGGAGTAATTAGGAATTCATCCCTTCAGGCTTATCGTGGGAGTCCTCTGGTGCTGAATTTGATCTTCTGATTCTCGGTTGCAGAGTTATCGGAATGCCATCAACAAATTTTATGATTTTTCGTGGCTTGACAACTTTTAGGGCTTTGAATGCAACAATGGAAAATTTGCTTTCAATCCTTTTTCAATCCTCTAACTTGAGATTTGCACATTCACAAATAAAAAAAATGTTAGGCCATTTAGGGGCTCACCTCAGTCAAACCCCGTGTAAGTGTTTCGACTTCCACAATGACAATGTTAATAATAGGAATGAGAATTGAAATGAAGGAATGATGAAAACACAAAATGCTACAACTCACCACCTTGGGTGATCCCACAATAGTGGTTTACACTTTTTGGCCAAACTGGACATTGAATTGATTTTTTTAACTAAATCTTCACTTTTGGGCACCTATAGTTGCTACGCCATGAGGAATTTGAAGATGATGCAAACTAGTGATTTTGAAATTTTGACTGTAGATTCTAAATATATATTTAAAAAAATATTTGGAATCAAATTGCATTTCTTTTTCCATCTCCTTCGAAAACTAATTTTTAACAGTAAACACTATTTTTAAAGAGTGATGTTCACCGTAAACAACTTAACTTTTTTTCTATGAAGGATAAAATTTTATTTTTTTTGAATTTAGCTTTGTAACTACAATATCTAGCACGTTCATTTGGTTTCATAGTGTTTCATTGAATATTTTTTCTTAATTAAGTTTTGAAGTTAAACCAATTACAATTTAGACATAGGCCGACTATATACAACATAACTGTTTTGTATGTATCAATTTTTATTTTTTTTGTTGGATCAAGGACATCAATACCTAGTACAAACATAATTTTCAATTTTTTTTGATAATCTACTATTTTTCCACATGTACAAAACATAAAGCTTGATTTTCGGTGAAAAACTTATGTTTAATTAAACTAAAAAAAATACATAATAAAACCAAAATATATTAAAATTATATTTGATGGATAGCTTGTTCCGAGGACTACCATCATTCAGTTGGATTTGTGAAGTTTCTTCCATTTTCATCTTCAACCTGAACTCAAAAAGACAAAATTTTACAAAAAATTGCTAGAGAGGGGGAAGGGCAAAAAAGGGGGGTTTGAGCAAACCCCCCTTGCCCCCTTCAAGTGAGGGAGGATTCGCCCAAACCCCCCCTATTTTTTTAAATTTCCTTTATTTTCATTTAATAAAATGTGTCAAAAATAGATCACATCACAACGGGGTTCGCTTGAAGGGGGGGTTCGAGCGAACTCCTTTTTGGGTTCATGCGAACCCCCCCTTCAAGCAAACCCCTAAAAACCCAATTTTTTTTTTTTGTTGGAGCATTTTTGCAATTTTCCTTCCTCAACAAAATTGTAAACTAGTATTGTGGGTTTACCCCCTTTCAATGGTTTCCTTGAAAGATTAGAGTCATGCACATCACCTCAAGGATTTAGATCTTGCTTACTTGAATGCTTTGGAGACCTACAACAAAGGTTACCCTTTATAAAACATGATCATAAACACATAAACTTTGACACGGTGTTCGATCTTGAATTGCTGCTATAATGCTTTGAAATGCCGCTCTTGATCTTCTCTTTACAATAGTATTTTCTCATGAATGCTTGTTCTAGTTGTTAGATTTCAAATGATGCGATAACTAGGTATTTATATACAATTGTGCTAATTTCCCTAAAATTAGATCCCAAAAGCTGACATTTGAAATTTGAATTTTAAATGTTAAAATGCCACCAACAACATATTAAAAATTGTCCCCGTATGGGTCCTAGCCCTATCTACGAGGACACTAAGTGTCGGGATCAAAACATTAATTATTTGCATTTATTTAATGCTTGCAATCCTTTGGAAAGTGTTAAAAACGAGCTTTGTAATGCATAATTTAGGAAATTAAGAGCTTAATTAGGTCCAATGATTTAGGGTGGCCAAAAATACTGTGAAATTGTTAAAAGTGACAATTTTTGACACTACATTTAGCCCCCATTTTAGTGAGAGTATGAACTTACACTCAAACTCACATTAAAGTAGATAAATATGTGTCAAGAGGGGTTCAGATGTACAAATGTTGAAGAGATAGGATGAGTAAGGACCAAGGGAGATGGCCGAGCCCCCAGGATCTAAGATCCCATGGAAAATCAACATAGGCATAAAGGAGCACACACATGTATGATATACACCAAAATAACACACACAAACATACAATATCAAAATGAAATACAAAAAAAGGGTATGGAGTGACAAGTTTTATTATGCTAGGATCCATACAATGTTGAAATTGGAAAGTGTTAAAAATAAGCTTTGGAATGCATAATTTAGGAAATTAGGAGCTTAATTAGGTCCAATAATTTAGGGGGGCCAAAACATAATGTGAAATTGTTAAAGGTGGCAATTTATGACACTACATTTAGCCTCCATTTTAGTGAGAGTATGAACTTACACTCAAACTCACACTAAAGTAGATAAATATGTGTCAAGAGGGGTTCAAATGTACAAATGTTGAAGAGATAGGATAAGTAAGGATCAAGAGAGATAGTTGAGCTCCTAAGATCTAAGATCCCATGGCAAATCAACATAGGCACAAAGGAACACACACATGTATGATATGCAGCAAAACAACATACACAAACATACAATGAAATGAAATGCAAAAAAAGGGTATGGACTAACAAGTTGTATTATGCTGGGATCCATACAAAAAGGTGTTCATAACTCACATCATAGCAAAGTTTGATATTTCTCAGGTAAGCCATAAATTGGAAGGCACATGGGCTAGTGAGAACTGTTTTTCACTAGGTGATCCCCCAAGACAAGGACTACTAGGTGTACCCATAACAAGGTGATAAAATGAGAAACACATACTAGGTCTACAAGGTGTGCTCATAACAACCATACCAAGAGTTATACTCCTTGCTAACCTTGATAAGGCGCCACAAAATGATTAGTGCTAATGCTACACTAGGTTCAACTCCCATGAACAAAGTGAGGTAGAGAAAATGTCAATGCCAATGCACCACTAAGTCCAACCCCCATAGACAAAGTGGAGCAAAATAATGTCAATGTATGCCCCCACTTTAAAGAAATTGCAAAACACCATGTGTGCAATTACTTTGAAGTAGAAAATGATAAATGCCATGTAACAAGAGATCACAAGAGCTTATTTGAAAAGCCCTATGCCAATGATATGCTTCCAAATAAAGCTACATAATGATAAGGGGTTGCCCCCAAATACAATGCGACAAACAACATAGAAAGGTACACCAAGGGATCCACAAATTTGGGGTTAGCATATGTCTTTGCTACACTAATATAATAGAGATCGGAACTGTCATCATTTCCCAAATACTCATGGAACAACAAACACAAAGGAGGAATGACACAAAGAGAAGACAAGCAAATTTTTGGGTCAACATGGAAGAGACCTAAATGTCTCAATGCCTTGCATCATCCCCAAAAGGAAAACACAAGACAAAAAGACAAAGTTTACGACATATATAAGAATGAAGATACAAATAGAAGAATGTCACAACAAATTTGTTTCCTTTGTATCCTTGCGCTAACAGAGCAACAAGGGTCATCCAAAGATAACTCACAAACATAAAGAAACACTAGGCAACACAATATGAGAGATCACATCACATGCAAGCAAACACAAAGAAAACATGAAACAAATATAAAGGAGTACCACACATGCAAGCTAACCTAGAGCAGGTCGTTTGCATCCCAATCTTTCTCTTTATAAATGGAAGGCCAACAACTAACTAAAAGGACTACAACGAGTGTCGTACTAGGAGCATCTCCAGGTGCAACACGTGGTGGGTCACTCTCATCAGGAGGATCATCATGGTTGCCCCCATCTAAATTCATTTGCTTTGAAAATAAAGCATTAAGCTCATTATGCACCTCTTCATCAATTTTAGTAATTTCATCATCACCATCCAAATTGATCACAATGGGAGGTTTTATGACAATTGTAGTTGAATTTTTTTGTTTAATTTATTGTTTTGGTGAAAGTTGTATTTCTTCTTGAGTTGTTTCCATAGGTGTTGGTTTATCATGCACTATTTTGTTCTTTTTTTCCAATTGGCAAGCAATAGCATGACGTCTACACCTACACTCTTTAGCATTTTGGTTTCTTCTTGCACAATTTTCAAGTTGTGATGGGGTAGGAGCGGGTTTATCAACCATTGGTTTCTTTTCTTCCCTTAAGGGAGGAATTGAAGGAACCATTGAGGGTTGGGAAACCACTGTCTCTTTACATCTATATACTTGTTTTATCTTTGAAGGAACAAAAAGGAATCATGTGATTGTCTCTTGGTCTTTTATAAGAGATTGGTGGAGGAACAACATATTTACTTTGGTTACTTGGAAGGTTCTTTGGTTCAAGCATGGGTTCATCCATGATGGGTTGGGGAGAAGGAACAACCATGGTCCTATCATTCTCAGGAATATTGCTAAGAGATAACTTTGCTATGTGTTTTGCCTTGAACTTTTGGTATGAATTGATAAAGAAATCTTCACAAGGCTTTATAGGTTCTATACATTGAGGCCAAAAGTAATCCAATGAAAATTCTCACGGGAAGACAAACAGTTGAACCCATTATGATGCAATATAAATATCTCATTTTCAAAGGGGAACTTTATGCACTTGTGAATGAATGACAAAATGGCATTCATGGAGTGTAACCATGGGTAGCCTAGCTTCACACGAAATTGATCCGATGGGATGATGGAGAATGATACATCTAATTGATTTGGTCTAATTTTTAGAGGAAGAGTGCTCAAACCTATTGTAGGGCCAACAAAACCATTATGAGTTTTTATCCATGCTTTTGATTGTTCATATGAATCTTGATAAAGTTATTGCACAAACATGAATTCCTTAGTGATCACATTCTCTACACACTTGAGATCAATGAGTATTCCTTGTACACGTTTTTCATTGATATGACCAACAATGTACAGAGGACCATCAAGCACATGTCTAAGTACATCATCATTAGAGAAAGCGATGCTAGGTAATATGGTGGTTTGGCCCTTACAAGGTTGCACATCTACAAAACCAACCATTGTTTGTAGACCATCCTCATTATTCATGTCATTAGTTGTATCAATATTCATCTCATCATTCTTAACATCACAAGCTTGCACAAAGTTGTTTGAATGATTATGCATTGGATTGGTAAAATTTTGCAAATTTTGGTTAGGCGGGGCAACAAACTTATTCCCTTTATCATTAACACCATCCAACTGAATGTGATTAGAATCAATGAGGTCTTGAACTTGATGTTTGAGATGCATGCATCGTTCCATATCATGTCCATTTGTGACTTCTTTTATAGACTCAAGCTCACACAAATACAACCAAGTGGTAAGGTAAAACTATGAGTGGACAAAACCATTGAACACATATTTACTTTTTGGTACTAAGTTCCCCAAACATTAAATATTTTCCCAATGTGTAACCCCCACATAAAATATTTAACCCAATATTACATACAACTTTACAAGTGGCTCCAAATAGATATTTAATGTGGCTAAACACATTACCTAGGATGCACCATGAACACATATTAATTTATTTTACATAGTTAAAATTAATCAATGTTATGCAAGGTGTACAACACCTATTCCCAATATTCTCCCACTTGTTGTTTACATTATATAAGGGTTAATCAATGAAATAAGTCATCATAGGCATACATGAAACCACATGAATCCCCAACATGCTCTCATGCTCCATCAAGATACCTAAACCAACATCCAATATGTTCACCATATCAAGTAAGAAATCTTTTCATCTTGCAATATGTCACCTATGGAAGAAAAAGGAGCAAGCCAAGGTAAATATGCATTGATCCAAAAACACAAGCATCGAATCCAAGTGAGAAAAGGCTCCAAGGTTTTGTGAAATGAATAAAATCCACATGAATAGAAATAACAACCACAACAAATGTTGATCCATCCAATCATCCGTACCTCAAAGGTATCCAAATATTAGTAGAACTCATGTCAACAACATATCCAATCCATAAATTGTAATCACAAGCTCCATGTGTCAAACCTGTCAATGAAGAACATACACATATAGGAACTTCCACTGCATGGGTAATGCCAAATCTGAAAATAGATCATGGCATACCAAGTCTACCAATAACATCGCATATAAGGTGTAACTTATATCATGTAGTACCAATGAACATCTACAAAGATATGCAAAACCTACAAACCAATCTTCTGCAATATAACTCTTACCACTAGTCTACATATCCCTCCCAAGTTCTCCACACCCAAAAAAAAGAAGAGGTCAATGAACCTCCTGTAAGAGAGGGGGACCAACCACGTCAAGGCTCCAGGTCACGGAGAGCCGAGAGCGGAGGGCTGCCCTAACTTACCTCACTCTAAAGGACAGGGATCAAGAATGAAGAGCACTATGTATTACTTTTGTCACTCTTTAGACCCGAGATTCAGGTTTAAGCTAGGCGAGCTAGATTTTAGGATCAATACTGTACCTCAGATAGCTCTCTGTCTAAGGAGGAAAGCGTGGTTCTGGGATGACAACGTGGCGCACTGGCATCTCTCTAGCGTGCTGGCATTCATAAGGCCAGAAAACATAAGACGCAATAAAAATACCAAAAAAATGGCTAAACAACCTAGCTATTTGACTTTAATGAAAATGACAAAATAATGAAGTACATAAAGTAAATGCATAGATAATGGAGCAAGTAAATAAAGACTAAAGTGACAAAGATTAACTCACAAAAACTCCAGTTCGCTAGCTAGCTCCACACGTACGTTCACCTACATACAAGAAAGATTGAAAATTGTTGGGGCTGTATAGGGGCCTGCCTCAGTCAGACCCTCGTTGTGGTGTCTCCACCTCCATGAACAACTAGAAAGCAATAGAGTCGAATAAGTGATAAAGAAAAGAAAGAAAAGAACACTACACACAATACTATGCTACTCAATCAAATCACAAAGGAGAGGAGTGAAGCATTACCACTTCCACCCAAAAGCTCACTAGCCAATGGAAGGAGAATGCAAGGTATGGAATTGGCAAAGTCACCATAGGCGCAACGGTGATGAAGGGAGGTCTCGCAAGACTCCAAGCCCACATTTGCAAAGTTGCTTCGCACTTGCAATGTGGAGTTGATGGAGCTTTAAAGCTGCTGCAATGCTCAAAAGTGGAGTGCTAGAATGCTGCTTGAGAGTGAAGAAGGTTGAGAAATTGCTTCGAGAGTTCAAGAGAATTGCTAGAGATCCAAATGAAGTGAGAATGAGTGTTTTTGAAGGTGGGATGGGAAGAATATGCCATTTTCGGGGTTGATTGGTTGAAGAGGGACGTTACAATTCGACCCCAATTGGGAGTGTAAGGCCTCTGCAAACTTCAAATGCAGGAATCCATCAGAGACAACAACGCACCACACGAACATCCATGCATCGCGCTTTTGTCCATGACAAATATTCTCTCACCGACACACAAGACGAATACCAAGTGGATGGAAGGCAGGTAGGTGATGTGGAATTTCGTCTTCGAGTTTGATTTTCTAAGGTGAGGGTATGTGAAAGGGGAATTTTCCTAAGGGGTGCAAATTCTCTCCTATACACCTCCATGTTGTCACCGAAGAATAATGAAAAAACACATGACCACAACCATAGTGATCATCATAGCTCCATAGAAACCTCAAATTCAATGTCATGTGAATACAAACATCCAAAACAAAGAAAAATACCAAGGAGAGAACCTATAAATTAAAGCATGTAGCATGCCCTTCTATACACACCTCTAAATGCTCAATTGTGTCAAGTAAGATCTCCTTCACAACCCCAAATGAAAATACTGAATAACACCCAGTTGTTGAATATCTACGATGAAACAAAACATATATCTCATAAAAACAATATGGATGTAAGCCTCTCTAACAAGGGAGATCAAACTCAAAATCCATTCCTAAATTAGGAAATCAATCCAACAACATATCCTAAAATCTTCATTAATAGATGACATCACTGTTGGAAAATGTGCCTCAACTTGCTGGTTTGAGCCTTTGTTAACGACTTGACGAATTTACTCTCCCTATCGCGAAGTCATTCCTTCTCTTTGGTGGCAACACGTTGGTCCTTGCCTTTATCGGTAGAACGATCGTATATCGGTGAGTGACAATGTGTTGTCACACCGATATGCTGATATGCGATAACCGTTGTGTCGATGAGACTTGGCGTCATCGGTGGAACCTGATCGGTAGTCTCAACGATAGAACGATATGTTATGTCGGTGTGACTTGGGGTCATCGGTGGAACCTTTCACCAGGTTACGCCGACGGACCGATGGCAGATGGAAGCGACTTGGTGGGGACCACAACATAGTGTACTGGCGAACGAGGTTCTTGATCTACAATTAAGATTTCACTAATCCAACGGTGCTCGTTATATTCCACGCTCAGTTGAGGTGAGTACCGACAAAATCTTGTGAATCGAGCATAATTGTCTGAGTTTCTGACACTTGGCGGAATGCGAAGTGTGCAGGCTTTGAACACGTGTCATTGTTCCAAAAGTCTTTGTGGGAATATTGTTGGTGCTTTTTTTATTCCCCGAAATTGCACAAGATGTGTACGCATGTCTTGGTGGAATCTGGCGGTCTGGCGATCAGACGGTTGTCACCATACTGTGGTGGCCATTAGGCCATGCCGCGGTAGCTCGGTAGGAGTTGCTCGGGGCACAGTTGATCGTTTCGATGGATGAATGGCGTGACGACACATGGCGCGATCTCATTCATTGATTTTACATCGTTGTTGTAAATCAACTGTTATTAGCCGAATGTTTAAATCTGTGAAGGTGATATGCGCATTAACTGTAAGATCTGATTCAGCGGTTGACACAATCCAAATCTAGGTAATTCTCTGTAACAGATTAAATGCTTGGGCGGCCCGATGCGTGTTTGCAGGGCGATCTGATCAGAGATCTAGTTGCTTGCCAGTGAAGTATGGAATTAAATTGACTCCAACTTTGGTTGTTGGAAAGTGATAGGCATAGAGACTAAGATGATGGTGAGAGCTGTGATTCATTGTATGCGGTAATAACATTGGAACAGTGAGGGGGTTTGAACTAAAGTTTGATGCCTATGAGCTAACTATCAGAGAGTGAAGTTTGTAACTTTATATGTAATATGTTTACTGAAATACAAAGATACTTTCCTTGGTGTGGTGGGTTTTTTTCTCCTGTAAGGGTTTTGCCACGCATATCTGGTGTTATCTCTGTGTATGTTTTATTTTTGTTGCTCTTGTCTTACTGTGTATGTGCATCTCAAACGTAAGAAAGTTTTAAATAAAGGTTTTTGCACTTCTCCTCTGTGGTTTTAGCGTTAGGAAAGTGTATTCCGCAACTCTGCTTCTCCTTTCAAGTGGTATCAAAGCCTGGCCAGTTGTGTTATCCTTGTTAGTAGGGCTGGTTTTTTGTGCTAATCCTATTCCAGTGGGAGTCTTGTGAAGGATAACAAATCATTGAGTTTATTGTTTGAGATGGCGAGTACTTCAGGAAGAGTAGATATTGAAAAATTCAATGGTGACGACTTTGAGTTGTGGAAACTCAAAATGGAAGGCCTGTTGGTGGATAGAGACCTCTGGATTGTTGTGTCTGAAACTATGCCACAAACCATGAAACAAGAAGATTGGGACCTCACAGATAGAAAAGTGAGAGGTCTGATAAGACTTAGTCTGGCCGATTCTGTACTCCTGAATGTTCATGAGGAGAAGTCTGCAACTTCGTTATGAAAGAAGCTTGGTGATATTTATCAGGGAAAGTCTCTGGTAAATAAGTTATTCCTAAGGAAGAAGTTGTACTCCTTGAAGATGGAAGAAGGTGCATCTATTGCAAACCATTTGAACTCATTTAATATGGGTGTTGCTCAGTTGGCATTTGTGGGTGTGAAGATAGAGGAGGAGGATTGTTGCATTCTCCTGTTATGTTTGTTACCTAACACTTGGGATCATCTTGTAATGGCTACTGGAAGTACGACCACTACTTTCAAGATGGAAGACATTGTTGCCTCACTGTTGTCTGAAGAGATGTGGAGTAAGTCTTCAAAGATGGACAAAGAGGCTCTTGTTGTTCGAGGTAGATCGAAGGAGAGGGGCAAGAAGAAGGACAAGAAGTCTAAATCCAAATCTAAAGGGAGATCAAAGTCTCCTGGTAAAAAGTCCAAGGTGAAATGTTGGAACTGTGGGAAGCCTGGTCATATCCGAAAGGATTGTAAGGAGAAGAAGAAGAAGAATAAATCTTCGGACAATGATTCTTCTCAAAGTGATGCAGATGCCTTCATTGCAGCCTTGGTGACTCAGGCATCAGATGATGTCTGGTTGATTGACTCAGGTGCATCTTTCCACACGACGTCTCATAGAGAATGGTTCACTAAATATGAAAAAGTATGACGGTGGAAAGGTGTACCTGGTGAGTGACTCAACATTGGAGATTGTTGGCCATGGAAGAGTCAAAATACAATTCCCTAATGGAAGAATCAAAGGGATTGGTGGTGTACTACACATACAAGGTTTGGCTTGTAACTTAATTTCTGTCAGTAACCTGAATGATGCTGGTGTGGAAGTTTCCTTCTCGAGCAAAGGATGTAAGATGGCTAGAGGCGCAATGGTGCTGGCTAAGGGTGTATGTACTGGCACTCTGTACAAGCTGGATGCACGTCCTGTTCAATGTAACAACATTTCTGTAAAGTTAGGAAAATTTGCTCATGAAGAGAAGAAGACTGACGCTCCTCTGGATGCAAATGCCTTGGAGGTGAAACTCCCAGCAGAGAAGACCATGCTATAGCATCATAGACTCAGTCACATAGGTGAGAAAGGTTTAAAAACCTTGAAAAATAAAAATCTTGTTGAAGGGCTTGTTGATTGAAATCTTGAGCTCAATTTTTGTGAACATTGCATATATGGAAAGAAACATCGTGGTTCATTTTATTCGAGTCCTCATAAATTTTCTGGTGTACTGGATTATGTTCATTCTGATGTGTTTGGTCCAGTGAATGTTCCTTCGTTATCGAAGTCTAGATATTATGTTTCTTTTATTGATGATTATTCGAGAAGGGCATTTATATACTTTCTTAAGAGTAAATCATAAGTGTTCAGTCGATTTAAAGAATTTAAAACTTTGGTAGAAAATCAGACTAGAAGGAAAATTAAATGTTTGAGGACAGATAATGGCGGTGAGTTTTGTTCTGCAGATTTTGAAAGATACTATAGAGACCAC
>CM021109.1:9094212-9232768 GCA_007115665.2 Sequoiadendron giganteum
AAATCTCAAGGGTTTGTTCTTCAATGAATTATAGATCTTTGCCTCTCTCCTTTTAGGTGCAAAACCCTAGAGGTACAAGAGGTGGAAAAAATCAACATTTCATTTTGGCGAACCTGACTTTTGAGTACCTTCTTTTCTGATTTGGAGTCCATCATCATCCTATAATTAGATCGCATTGCATTTTGCATTAGTTAAGCTGCATTCTAGGGTTTCAAATTTTGCATTAGTGAAAGTGCACAGAGGTTGCATTTTTACATCTTAAATCATTGATTTTTTTTTGAAATTCTGCATTTGCATCTTAGGTCTGCATCATACAACACAAAAATAAAAAATCACCCAAAAAAAATCAGCACTGGGACTTATTCGCCACCTTGGGCGACTTAGTCCCTTTATGCCCCTGAAACAACCTTTTATAGAGTTGAAAACCCTATTTATAAGATTATGTTTGCTACCCTTACCTATTTGTATCAGTTGGATGAGTTTCTATAACATGCATTTCATCAGATCTAGATTAAATTAGCTCATTTCATGCATGGGTTAAATTTCAAATTTGCATTCTCACATTGTTACATAGCATAATCAGTCAAGTGTCATCCTTACAATTTTGAAAAATTGCATTTCCCTTTTGCATGTTTGCTTTAGAATTGTTACATTTCAAGTTTGTAGAATAATTATTACATCATGTTCTCATTTTAGATCTTATTGCATGTTGTAAGAAAGTTTTGTTAAGTGCATATGAATATGAGGTCCTTTCCTATTTCTTTTTGTTCGTCATCGAGCCCTCTCCTAGTATCCCTTCTATGAGAGAGGTTAGTCTAGTGAAATAAACCCTGGATAATCATAACAATCACATTTGTTCTTCTCCTATTATCTCTCCCACTTGTGAAGAAGGTATTATGGTGCTAGAAGAACCACTTGGTGAGAATTTTGAAAACATGTGTTGTTTCTCTCCTCTTACCTTCCTATTAGACAAAAAATTACTAAAACAAAGCACATAATGATAAGTAATCATGATAATCATACTTGTTCTTCTCCCATTATTTCTCATAGCTATGAAGACAATAATTTGATGTTGGAAAACACAATGGATGAGAGTCATGAGACTCTTAACTCTCCCTTCCCTAATGCTCCTACCATTTGGGACAATCTATTTGGAAATCATAGTGGTCCTTCTCTTGACACCTCCCATGCTTGTGATGAAGCTAATGGTAAACATATTACAAGCTCTCCTACTCAGGTAGATACTATGGCACAAGTGAATGAGACCTTAGAACACATGAACAATCACATAAAACCTTCTCCTAATCCTCCCAATATTGATAATCCCATCATTGATCATTCCTGTACTTGTGATGAAATAATTTTAGAAGAACCAACCCTCAAATTTCAAGAACATGTGGTTTGTAGTTCTCTTAAAAACTCTCCTCCTAGGGAGGATATCATGATGCACGACAAGGATAACATTGACAATAATAATATTATGCCATTAAAAGAAGATACAGAGCCCATGTTAGACTCTCCTTCACTAGGGGACGTTAATATTATTCAACCTCAACTCATCCTTTACCCACCATCAAACAAACCTCAAAATCAAAACCACCCCAAAATCATCCTTTATCCACCTTCAAACAAACCCGAACTTATCCTTTACCCACCTAAGAATAATGTGTCGTAGCAACCGAGTCATAATATTGTTGCTCATACATATAACACTAGAAACAATCCGCAACCACAACAACCCACCCCAACACCATTACCTTTTCCTAATTCCATCTTGCCTAGTTCTCCTTGATTATCTCCTAAGGAGTATGATCTTGTTGAACAACTTAAGAATACTCTTGCAAAGATATCCCTATGGGATTTAATTCCGAATTCCCCTAGCTATTACACTATGCTTCAAACAACCTTACAACAAGTTCCTGTCTCTTCTAATGTGCAATCAAATGACATAGTAACCCTATTTCAAGGAATGAATGTTGATATTTTTTTTTCACCAAAGTGAGCTCCCTCCTTTGGAAGTGCAAAAATAAAATGAAGCTTTCATAATCATATCTCAATACAAAAGAATAGGGATAAAGTGAACCCTCTATTGACAATGGATCTGCCGTTAATGTGTGTAGTGTAAACCTTTTGGATAGGCTTGGTGTTGATAAACCAAACATTCAACCCGCCTCTTTATCTATCAGTGGATTTGATAGTGTATGAAAGAAACTGCTTGGTGTGATCACTTTGCTTATTTCAGTTGGAATGGCCACATTAGAAACATTGATCCATGTTATGCCACATGATATTTCATATAATCTTATTTTAGGTAGACCATGGATTCATGCAATGAATGGGGTGCCTTCTACTCTTCATCATAAAATGAAATACATCTACAACAACAAAGCGTACACACTTGACGCTGATCCTAAGCCTTACAGTGTCTTACAACTTGAGAAAAACAAAGCAAATCCCTTGAACACATTCACGCCAACAACACAAGTGGAACCCATGCTAGAAAAACAAAAATCTACATGTCCTAAAACCTTCACAACAATATCCATCGATGATTTGGGATCATTGAATTTCGAACCAACATTCATGGGAGAATACAAGATCATAAACAAAGACTCTAAAAATATAAAAGTAGTCTTATTAACAGAAAATTCTGCAGAAAACCCTTCGAAAGCATCCACCTCACCACTTTAGACAAAAAAGAAAATTACACAAAAAAATTTAATGAACTCAACAACGAACAACCACCTGATCCAAAAGTAATGAAAAAGCTTTATGGAAAAGGTTACGAGATTATGAAACAACTAGGCTACAGTGGAAAAGGTTGTGGTGCTAATGAACAAGGTATCTGCAACCCTATAGATCCTAACACGCAAGCAATGACTCACACTCTTGGTTATTGTCCTTTGATATAAATAACCAAGCCTTCACCTAACCTCAATACCATCCCAAACCACCCTTCTAAGATGACTTTAATAGTAGTGCATCCTGAATTGATCGACACTACTCGTCTTGGGTGCTATCCTTTACTTGAAATGAAACAAACAAAGAAATCTTCACTTAGTTTCAATGTCATCTCGCAAAACACTAATGATTTGAATTTTACACACTCCTCTAAAGGAGCGTACAAAATATCACAATCTATAGAACCTTGCATAAGTATGACATCCTATACTAAGCAAGATAATTTTTTGACACACGATAGAGCAACACCTTCTACCATTGATCAAGAGGGTATCTTGGCGAGACTCCTCCAAGATCACTTGATATCCCTTCCTCCCAGAGCTCGAAAGAAATTCTACTACAAACATTCATTTTGTGCATACCATAGAGTTCATGGTCATTCTACTAATGCATGTAAGGATTTGAGTAGTAAAATCCAACATCTTAAGGAGTCTAGTGTTCTCCCTTCTGCAGGGGCACCTTATTCCTCTAATTGATACTGATTTTCACTCTACCATACATCTTATCAATCATTTTGGCTCATCCTTGTCCTACACTAAGTGGGGTCAAGGGGTTAGGTAGCCTTGTCCTCGCATGTCACTTGTCATTGTCTCTTTCGACTAGTCATTAACCTTTCATGAACATATAAGAGAAATCTTGGGACGTGGACGACATGTCTTAAGTTGACTCGCATGTGACATACTATCCTTTTCATGATGTAGCTTATTGGAAACATATGACTTGGCATAGGGCTTTCCAAATAAGATCTCGTGTCTTCTTCTACTTTAAAGCAATTTCTCATAGTAATGGTGTTAGCGACCACTTTAAAGTGGGGTGCATATGCCGACACTCACATTTCATTGTGCGATTTTCTTTTTCTTGCGATTCCCTCTCTTGGAAACGTTAGGTACAATTTTGCTCAAGATGAGACATTGCACTTGTCCTCTCTTGGAAACAAGATGAGAGCATTTGCACTTTTCCTCTCTCAGAGACATTAAGCATGATGTTCCTTAAGATGAGACCTTGCACGAACTAAGAAAAATCCATTTGAACATTCCTTACACCATTTTGCATTTACAATGTCTATGAGTTTCAAGCATACAAAGTTTTTCTTTCCTCATAGAGCTCGAAGATCATTTTGGTGTGGCGCCTTATCAAATATATCAGGAGGTATAACTTTGGTATGGTTCGAGCGAGAAGCCCATTTCGAGGCATGACTTTCCCCATAGCCACTTGTGTGTGTGTGAGCGCATACCAGCCATGAGTGTATATTTCTCACCTTCTTGGATTTCTCACTCGACAGACAACCAAAAGTTCCGTCGCCTCAGAGTGAGTATGCATTTTTGGACAAACAACCTAGATTTGATCCACAATGTGTTGGACAAACGATCTAAGCTTGATCCACCTTTTTAATTTCGTTCTTCTCTTCCTTTAGTTCTTGTCATTGCATGATTGCATATCTTGATTTACTACAAATCATTCACCCTTGTGTGTGTCCTCTTGCACTTATGTTGGTTTGACTTAGGATCTTGGATCCTGGGGGCTTGCACTACCTCGTTTGATCTTTTTCATCCTTTTCCATCCGCATTGGTACAATTGGACCCCTCTTGAATATCTACTTTAGTGTGAGTTTGAAGCAAGTTCATCCTTTCACTACAATGGGGGCTAAATGTAATGCAAAAAAATGTATCCTTGGACATTTTCACGCTCATTTGTGTCTTTCTTGTGGATTTTGGCCTATTTTTGCCTAGATTTAATGTTGTAATGTGGCCAACACATTCGTATTAGGTCTTGGACCCTTGTGAATCAATAATTCTATGATGTCTTGCAAAGGTGTTGTGAAGTGTTGTAACCCACTTTCACACTTTTCTAAGACCCTTTTATTATATTTCACTTAAATAACCTCTTTTTATCACTTAACAAGCCTTATTTCAAAGTGTTGTAAGGAGTTGTAGCAAACTTTCACACCTTTCTTATGCTTTAATTGGTTCCATTTTACACTTATAGGCCTTATTTAAGTGTCTTTTTTAGAATAAACCCGATAAACATCATTTAATATTATTTAATCTCTGACACCCACTTCAAATGCCCAAGTGGGACGAAGTCACCACTTGGGGTGACTTAGTCCCATTTGGCTCAAAAATCAAAATTATTTCAAAATTCTGGCGGGTTTTTATTCTCTAAGACCTAAGGTCAACCTGTGATGTGGTATTTTTGAGAATTAGGGCATAATTATGTATAAATATGTGGTTTTCCACTCATTTTGGGGTCTTCTTCTTTTATTGTCTTCTATCTCCTTCTTCTCTTCTCTCTTCATTCTTCATTCATTATTCTTCTCAAGCAAGCTAGGGTTTTGGCATTCTAAGTCATCAAAAAGCATTCAAGGGCAAATTCTTCAACCATTGTTGCAGAAATTCAAGATCTATCATCATGACAAGTTTCTAGTTCCTTAATTTCATGTTCATGCTGCATCTTATGTCTTCATTTGGTTTAATTACCTAAAAGGGGTTTGACCAAGGCAAACCCCTATTCCCTAACATTCAACATTTCTCTTTCTCTCTTTGTGTGTTTGTAGATTTGGGTATCTTGAAGGCTTGGAGATCATTGAAGAATAGGTTTCAAGCTTGTTGGAGACATCTCCTTGTTGGCAAGATCAAAACATCACAAAAAGTCACTTACAGTGCCGAAAATCATGGTTTCGGATTTGGATACCTGGAGGAACAAAAAGTGCAAACCGAGAGCTTCAAATTCTAATTTTGGATTTTTAGAAAATCCAAAGTGGACTAAGTCGCCATTAGTGATGAATTAGTCCCACTGCACATGTTTTTCAGAGTTTTCTATAGATTCAGATACCGATTTGGCTGAAACAGGTTTTTGTGTAGTTTTCCAAATTTGAGACTAGGTTGCCCAAAATGGCGAATTAGTCCTAGTAGGCCAAAATTCTAGAATCAATAACATTTCCAGTCTCCATTCCAGTCCTCAACACATTTACAGGTGTACACCTTCTATTTCACAACTTTTTGTTTAGTGTAGTTTACATTTCTAGGTCATTTAGTATATGTTTGCATATCACATTGCATTTTCAAGTATTCTATGTTTTTCAAATTTACACTTGGTAGTGAACCCCTTCTATCTATTTTCATCCCCAAGAACTCTCCCTTTGACAAATTTCAATCTCTTTTGCATTGAAATATCAAGGGTTTGTTTTTCAATGAAATATAGATCTTTGCCTCTCTCCTTTTAGGTGCAAAACCCTAGAGGTGCAAGAGGTGGCAAAACTCTATAGTTCAATATGAATATGACATAAATATGAAAATACATGAATGATATATACATATGTTAAAAAAAAACCCTCTTCATAAAAATATTCTATTTTCAAATTTATCAATATATCAAAATAATTTCCTTTTGATTCTTAAAAATGTTTAATTAAAGTTTGACCACTATTTTCACCTAGTTTATGGACTTTTGGTATATTTGTATGGATTAAAAATATGATTATTAGATTATTCCTTGGTTGAATGAATGAATGAAAGATTTTAATGACATCCATGGGACTAAATAGTCTATGGGACTGATACAAGTAGGCTTAATTTGTCTTCATGCTCTTTTCCAAGTCAGATCTCCTACTATTAATTTTGACTAGAAGGCTAGACGTTTGGTTAATCTTATCTTCTTCAAATAGCTGGTGCATATTTTCAAATTTCAAACTAGTTTCGTGGTGAGTATGGATATCCTCATAAGCTGTGTATTCCATGATGAAGTGCTATTCTGTTTCCACTGCCCTCTTATTGCAGAAAATACAAGTTCTTTCTTCCCAAGTTTCCTTGGGAATCTTCCACCTACTAGTCTCACACCTAAGGTGATGCGATCCCATCCTCAATTGTGCAACAAACAACCTTACCTTCCCTTTAATGGCTGCACCTAAATAAGTTTTTACACCATGATCCATTGACAAGTTAAACTCTTTGATGTAGTTTGCTTTTTTTGCCCAATCTGATTTGTCCACATGGCAGTTCTAAAATTTTCAATCACATAGCTTTTTATTTCACGATTGGTGCTAGGACACTCTTGCAAATTGATGCCCCACTTTTTCATCCACTTGTCAATTTGCTTCATCCAAGTTTTCTTCATACGATCTAGCGTCTCCTTCATAATTGTTTTAGGCCAATGGTGGTTATCCATGTTTTCAACTTTCTTTAAATAACTTATCAACTGGGTTAACGTCAATGCTTCCAATGTAAAAGTCCTTGCTTCAGCTAAATAAATTTCATATGGGACTATGGTTTTAAATTTGAGACTTATTGTTATTAGATGCTTCTGGATTCTTTTTAGTTGTCTCCAACTGCACTTTGACATACTACTTCCCCACAGTTCACACCCATAAAGTACAACCAAAGTAACAAGCAAGCCAAAAAGGGTTTTCTTGGTTTTCCAATCCCAAAGCTCAACTTTTCTACACCTATTTTTTAGTAGGTAAGAGGTTTTCCAACCTCCTTGTATCCTTTTCGTATGACAAGTATCCCAAGCAAGCTTATAGTGAAAGTCAATCCCAAGATACTTGTATTCTTTCACTATATCAAGCGGGTTGCCTTAAAAAAGAAAGTTGTTTTGCTTGTCTTTTCTATTCAATGAGAAAATCATGATTTTGGTCTTGGTGATTTTCATTTACATCCCAACCTCTTGACAAAAGTGTTCTAGTGCTTTTAGATTTTCTCTTAACCCATAAGCTATTTTTAAAATTAGGATAAGATCAGGGCATGTGTAGGATCATGATGGGCCAAAAAGTGACGATATGAAAATAGTAATGTTTTGCACCTGCCAAAAAATGTAAAAATATTGAGTTGACTTTTTTTTGGGTTGGGTGTTAGTACATTGCTCCATAGAAATGCCCAAGCCAAAGTAAAACAAATCGAATATCCGATTTGGGTCGGCTAATATAAAACCAAAAAAGGTCATTTTAAAGTTCGATTTTTGCACACATAGAAGGGGAGGGGAAGAGGAGAAGGGGAGAGAGAGAGTATAGGAGGGAGAAGGGAGAGGGAAGAGGGGAAGAAGGGATAGAGAGAGAGAGAGAGAGAGAGAGAGAGAGAGAGAGGGGGGGAGGGAGGGAGGTAGAGAGAGAGGGGGGAAATAGATAATATTTAAATATTTTATATATTAGTAATATTAATTAGTTATATAATATTTTATATATTAACTTAATATATATATATATATATATATATATATAAATATTTATACATTAACTAAAATATAGAAATAATATTTAAATATTATACATAATAATATAATATATTATATATATTATACATAATTTCGTAAGAGATTATCATAAATTATATATTATATATTAAATTATAAACTATATTGTATATTCTAAACTAGATATATTAAAATAAACTATAAACTATTTATTTCATTTTTTAAATCATATATTAAAAATATATATTACATTTTTGAAAATTATATATAAAATAAATTAGCTATCTAATTTGCATTGGATATCCGATATGTATGACACAAACCCTACTACCAAGGGATTAGCCTCAGGATTTGCTTCAGAATTTGGTTAGGACATGCCAATCCTAAGAAGTCAACACAAAAATCGTGTTTAATAGCTTATCTTGCTTTTCTAGACTTCGCCCATGTGGCTGACGACTTTTTTTTTACCCTAAATTGATGAAATGAAAAGGATTTTTAAAGGAGATTCTCAGCTTTCCACAAATATAAATTATGCTTTACTTTGAATTTAATAAATATTTACTATTCATTTTCTATTTGAATTACGACTAAAGTTCTGATTGATAAGCTGATTGAAAAATATCTATAGCTTTCAAAAGGTATCACATTTTTTGAATCTGAAACATGCACCACATTCTATGCTTCACATACTATAGGATTAAAAAAAAATTAATTTCATGAAGTTTTGACCAAGTTAAGGTGGTTAGACATACAAGTTTTTATATTTTTTAAAAGTTGTAATAAAAAATTAATTATTTACTTGGAAAAAAATAACAAAAAATATGCATCACATCGGGACATGAGTCCTTTACTTATATCTAAAATCTTATACAAAAATGTTATCATTTTATTGTGGTTAGGGTAGCCAGACACACACCTATTTCTTATTTTTTCCCTGAAATTTAAGTACTACTGCATTGAAATTTTAAATTTTCACCAAATAGTTAAAAAAAAAAAACCTAGTAGTTTAGAAACTACATTCAATTTGCTAAAAATTCAATTCTTAAATATTTTTGAAATAATATAAACAACTTATTCAAATTTTTACATCAAATTGCCTAACTCTATTTTTTCTGAATTTTCATCACCACTTAAAGGCTTGTTTTTTCCATGATGATCCTGCACATACCCATCATTAGCATATAAAAGTGGTTTCACCACATAACTTGATAATTGAATACCATCCCCATCTGCCCCGCTTAACCAAACTTCCAACTTATCAATGTATAGCCCAAAAAGCATGGGGGATAGAGGGCAACCCTGTTTAACTCCAATGTCGCTACCAAAACACTTTGACATACCTTCGCTTGTTCTAATTTTAGCTCTAACCTTCTCATACAACCTGTGAACAACTGATCTATACACATTTGGGATGCCTAATTCCTTCGTTCTATTGCATAGTTTGTCCCTAGGTACCGTGTCGAAAGCTTTCTTAAAGTCTGCAAAACAATAATAAGCTTCCTCACCCTAGGTATTCCAAATTTTTTCAATCAAGTGTCTAAGGGTGATGTAGTGATTAATGGTAGAGTGTCTTGACCTAAAGCTTGCCTACCCCTTTGCCCTTTTGCTCTCATTTTCTGCCCATTTGCTGATCATTCGTTCAACCATGCTTCCAAAGAGCTTGCCAAAGATAGGATTGACCATAATCGTGTTGTAGTTAGATGGATTATTGATATCACCACTTTTAAATAAAGGAATGACCACACTGGTAGTCCACTCCATTGGAAATCCTTCTCGATTGACATTATTGAAAATTCTTTTTATGTGAGGGGCAAGAATCTTGATCCCCCATTTTAAAAATTCAATTAATAACCCATCTATGTCCTGTGCTTTACCACTCGCTAAATTATTTATTCTTTGTTTAATATCATCCACAGTGAATAGTTCTATTGACATGTTAATAACAAGTGGATAGTCTTTCCCGTGAGCTTGCTCGTAAAGGAGCCTAGCATATTCTAGCCATTTGACATCCGTAATACTATTTTCAATCTTCTTTTTATTTTGCTATAGTTCTCTCCAAAAACCTTTAGGATTCTGTTTTCCAAGAGAGATTAGCTCCTTCCTTCTTTCGTTTACAGAATCTGCTTTTTTAGACTGCACCAATTTTTCATATATTTTTTGTATTCTTTGTCCATTCCACTCTCTTTTAGCGATCTCTTGGCTGCCTTACATTCTTTATCATACCATAGATTTTCCGGGAAAGTGTTTGCATCCCCCATCTTGTGGTGAGACCTTTTGCAAGCATTTAAATCCTTGTGAATCATTGGGATCAACGAATTGTTGGGAATGTGGACATCCACCTCTTTTTATGCTTTAACCTCTCCGTTATTTTTTAAATCATGGAAATGTTTCTTAAGAACAACGCTAAATATTTCTCTATTTTCTTGATTTAGAAGGATTTTACCCTTGGGGAGGGTTTTTTCTGCATGTGCTGAACCTGTTTATTGTGTTGACTGATTGGAGACATGTAAAGCTTAACCAAAAGAGGTAAGTGGTCAGATTTCATCTCAATAGGGTAGTCCTCAATATCAAACTCCAACAATCTAGAAACAAAACTCTAAGAGAAAATCATGTAATCCACAACACTTTGACTATTATAAGTTTTGCATGTGATACCCCCTGACTTTGGCCATCCGCTCATACCATTGCAAATAGCCATGTCAAATAGACTACAAAGCCTGAGTAATTATGCCCCAAACAGGGTCACATTGCCATTACCATCTTGGGATGTTCTTTCCCAATATTGACCTCCGCCTTCCTCCAACCATAAAGGATTGTTCTCCCCTTTTTCTTCCCTGCTCAATTGAAGAGACTAATTATTAGATGTCCTAACATTAAGGTCGCCCATTAATACTACGTCTCCAAGTGTGCTAAAAATAGATATATCTTTTTTAAGTGAGGCATATAGGTCATTGTCTAAATTTCCCTTCTTATAGAACTTAGAATTTTTTGGAGCAAAGTAACAAGCAACGAACTTGAAATTCACCCCATTCTCTGTTATTTCCAACCATATGTACTGTTTATTTGTGTATTCTTTTTCAAGTTCTACAATTCCCTGCCACTTCTCACCTATTAGCACTGTAACTCCCCCATGACCTTTTCCCGTCTCATTCCCTTTGTTCCAAACTAAAACTTTCTTATATCCTTCAAAATCTAGAACTTTGCAGCTATCATGTTCATGTGTTTCGGTAAGAATGATAATATCTTTACCTTTTGCTATGGGCTCCAATCCAGGTCCTCTTCTCCATGGATATCCTCTACAATTCCAACTTACAACACGTAAATATTCCTGTGGGGGCCCCATTCTCTATTTCTAGTTTGAAAGACCACCAATTTGGGCTTTCCCATTCTTCAACCATGCCCACTTTCCTTCATTTCTTGCTATTTTTACTTTCTCCCATTCTTTCCTTTGTTCTTCTTGCTGCTCAAAGGTCAAATCTTCATCTAGGTAGATATGTGTGCCTCTAAGTAACCCTCTATTTTTTAGAATCCTATTCTTATCCTCTAAGTTTCTCAAGGTGACTCTTACATGCCCATCCCTTCCTCCATCTATCTTTTTTCCAATTTTGTTTGCTTGCTGAATATATCCTGTCTACTTTAGCTTGTCTTTAAGGAAGTCCCTTGCTAGGATGTCGATTCTCTCCTTCTCACCAAAATCTTTCAAACCTTTAATAATAATGTTTGTAACCTTGCTTTATTTATCTTTTTCTTCCCTTAGTTGTCTTTTGACTTGTTTTTCAATGATTCCTTTCTCTCATTTGATGATCCACTTACCACTTGTGACCATGATTTGGCCTCTTCTATCTGGTCTCTTAACTAATTCTCTTTTTCTCCAAGTCTGCTAATGCTGATTGAATCACCTTTAATTCCATTATGTTTTCACCTCCCTCCATTTTTGGCTTCTTGTCTTTAGTTGTTTTTAGTTGATCTAACTCCTGTTTTAGAGTGATCAATTCTTGTTGTCCCCTCTCCATGTTAACTTGCAGATTTAAAATTTGTTCTTGCAATATTTTATTATCCCTTTCCAGCTTGCAATTGGCCTCTGTAACTATTTTAAACCTATTGTCTTCAAACATCGCCTTTGTTTCTATAACATCAAGTCTATTTTTCATTCTCATGAGCTCTTCTACATATAACTCTGATGACCATAATAGAGGTGAGGGTGTAGGGCTGTAAAGTTTGTGGGGCACTTTTTCAGTGACCTTGTTTGCAATGAGCTCTTCCATTTTTCCCACAACCCCTTCCACCTTGCCCATGTTTGACTCAAGGTTCTCTATGTCTCCTATTAGCTTTCCATTTTCTTTGCACTTAGTTTGATTAGTTTGCTCTTCTTTCTGAAATATCTCTCTAGATATACTTGCCTTATCGTTATAAACTTTTGGTAAAATCAAAGTGAATTTTTTCTTTTGATTTTGTTTCAGTTTCCTCTTTTGCACTTGTCCACGCTTTGAAATCCGATTATATTGTTTTGCGTTTTTAAAGATCAACTTTTTTTTTTGTGTTTACAAGATTCAATATGCTTGACAAAGGTGATCTTGTAAGTAAACAACCCCACAGTCTCGCTAAACCTTCATCTTGGACACTAGGGTAGGGAGTGGTCCACCCGTTTGACCATTGAGGAGTGTGATACCCTGAAGATATTACACCTTCTTGACCTAGGAGAGTTAAGAGATCACTCAGTTGCACATGGGGTTTATTTTCCATTTTGTTATTGTCCAGTATGTGGTCTAATGCTCCCAAATGCTTTGAAAATAGGTTTTTATTTGAAATTTGTGACCCTCCTGTCGTGACACTCTAACATGAGAGGTTTAGGTTTTCACCCATAACCTCTTGTTTAACTCTCATGTATTGATATGTTGTGTGTTTGTGGTAGTTTATGCGGGTATGCCTGTTTTGTCCTCTTACATAGAAAGGAGACTAAATAAACTTAAAATAAAGGAAAACAAAGAAAGGCGATAGGGAGACCTGTTGGAATGAGCAACAACTATCCAACCATCACGATGTACCATGTGCATCAATGACATGGACGCATGTGCCTATCATAAATGGGTGTGTTTATCTAAAAGAATTGTTGTTAGAAATTTATTTATCTCTATCTGCATTACCTCCCTTACATGTTTTCCAACATGCCAACCACTGTTATCCCTCATTGTGAAAATCTTTCTATTTGTCCGCTCGGTTGATTTTTCATAAAATAAAAAAACATTAAAGAAAAATGGAATCATATTACTGTTGGAGTAATATTTATTTGACTATGGTTCTGAAGTTGGTGCAACATTTATTAAGGAATTCTCCAGACTTCTCCAACGCCATATCATCTAGACTTTCTAGATTTCTCCTCACCGTAGCCTTTGAAAACCATTCCAGTAGCTTCTAGAGGAGTGCTAAAAAATCTATAAATACAATATCTTCCTCTCATTTTATGTATGTAATAATATAACAACAAACTACCGTGTATATGTGCAGATAATATAATAGTTGTTAAGTTGCTCTGTTTTACTATGTACAATCTACTTTGTTTTTATGTGCAAATGTTTTCATTGCCATAAGAAGAGTCATACAAAAGATAAATGTTGGGATTTATATCCATGTAAAATTTGTGGTTTGAAAAATCATTATAAAAAATGTATTGAAATACAAATTGAAAGTATGAAAATAAAAATGTCCCATCTATAACTTATAATAAAAATAAATGGAAATGTAATTATTGTGACAAAATGAATCACAAATCAAATGAATATTTAAAAAAGAATATAAATAGAGAGAAGAAGACAAATAAGTATACAAAATTTGTTACCATCCAGCTCTTTCAATAATTACATAGTTATAACCAATTAAAATAAATCTTTCTACTTGTCAGCTTTGATTTGTGTCCACTTTTCCCGACCAGCACGATCTCCTCAAACAGCAACCCCTCCCGCCACTGGAAAAACGTTGCCTTTGCTTGACTATTACAGATTCCATATTTGGCTTCTTTTGGTACAAAAATATATCATTTTTATCTCTGAGGTTTCCAAATCGTAAGTATAATTTCCCCTTGGTGGACTTGAATTTTATTGGATTGGAAGTAGTTTTTGAGAGATTCAATGGAGTCACCCTTCAAGGATACAGTGGTGAAGGGAAAAGTGGCGGTGGTGACAGGAGGCGGTACAGGAATAGGGTACGAAATATGCACTCAATTAGGGAAGCATGGCGCCTCCATTGCCATCATGAGTCGCAGTTGTCGATGCAGCAGCAGCTGCTCTTCAAGCTCAAGGCATCCAGGTACTACAAAATACCCAATTAAGTGCAATTAAGTTTTAGTGAAAATATATAAGATATAGTTCATGGGGCTAATTCTTATGCGGGTGCTGGTTTCTACATCTGAACTAGTTACCACTGTCATTTCCACTCTTGTGGGACTGACTGCCAAAATCAAACTGTTAAATACAAAGTTTTTTTCCAAAAACTTTATGTCCAATTTATTTATCACATTCTGAGAACCATTATCATATCGAGGTAAACAACTGACGATGATTACAGGAATAGCTCAATAAATAGATCTTGTGATTTAGTGGGAGGTGCTCTGAGAAACATAGAAGCAAAACAAAACAAAAAATAGTGCTTAGGATACCAGGGAAAGTGATCAGGAAACCACAGGAACAAAAAAATTAAGGTTAGCAAGAAAGATTGTCCAATCCAAAAATCTGTCATTACGTTAGGTTCAAATTAAGAGGATAAAGATGCTTGAGGAAACGAGTGATCAAATTGACATTAGGTTTGGCTTGATTTAGGAGGATCAAGATGCTTGAAGAAACAAGTTATGGCATCTTCGGGAAAGGCAAGATCAACATAAGATTAAAATTAGAGGTCTTAGCCACATGGTACAAGAAATGAAGGTTAAAATGATTTTTCATTAGACTAGCTTAAGTGTAATTGTTGTTATGTTTCATGTGGGAGGTCTCGAGGTTCATTCCTTTGGACTGATCACTTCTGTCGTGCTGGTTCCACTTCTTGCGACTTACTAAGTGTGCGTGGGAGTCGCGGCGAAGTACATTTCTTGAAAAAAAAAAGAAAAGTAGCTGTCATAAATAGCTTAAACTACACCCACCATCTCTATTGAGATTATGTGGATGTTTATTAATTTAAAGAGTGTCCCTTAACTTTTTCTTGTAATAATATTCTTCCTTCACTAGACCTGGTGGCTTATAAGAGGATGTGGTGGCTTCTTTAAATGAAGTCTTTGCTAGTGCAGATTTGTCAATACATTTATGTTTGATGTCTGCATAACGTTCCTTGATCCTCGGGCTGATAGAGTGTCATGTTTTTATGATTTTGGGGGTTCTACACAAACAATCAATTTTATAGACACCAAAATTATGAATCAGTTCCCCTTTCATGCCTATTTTTGTCACATTTCATGTTCTTGTCTAGACTTAATTGATAAGTAAAATGAACTAATTGTGAATGTTGGATGAACATTTTTTTAATATGGATAAATGTATTTTAAATTAGATGTTATTTTAAATTCTTGAATTGAAATTGATATTAAAATTAAAATTGAATTGAATTTGGAATTGAGATGAAATATAAATAATTATCATATTTTTTTTTTTAAATTTTGAAATTAATTTCTTGGTTTTTGAAGATTAATTTTGAGAACATGGTTGAGGTAGGGGTATCTCACACTCATGTAGTCACATTCCCTATGCATTGCATGATTGTGTTATGTTAATTATGATTGCCATAATATTTTGTGTAATGATTCATTTTATGGCTATTGTATTTGAGAAAATAATTTTATTTCTCATGATTTTTTTATGAAAATAAATGTAAGTGTATAAAATTAAATTAATGATTAAATGGAAAAATTAAAAGAATGTGTTCAAGTAATTGTTTTTAAAATTTGAAATTGATTGTTTTTATTTGGTAATGAATTATAAATTATATTTAAATAAAACTAATAATAATATAATGAAATATATATATATATATATATATATATATATATATAATTAAAAAAATAGTAATTATTTGTCCGAAATATATATTTATATATAATTAATAAATAAATAAATAAGTTTTTATTTCAAAATAATTATGTAACTATTTAAATATATAAATAATATTAAATAAATTATTATAGAATTATATAAGTATTTGTAATTATATAAAAGATAAGTAATACCCTATAAAATGAATCGCTTGAAAAAGATTAAAAAAGAAGAAGTTAAAATAAAGACTTTAAAAAGCTAAAAATAAAAATAAGGAACTCTTAAATAAAAAGTATTTTAAACATGACTTTATAGAATCACAAAAAGCTGACATAAGAATAACTAAAAGATAATCGAATTGCATGAAAAGAAAACGGAAGTAAGAGTAAAAAACTTAAAAAAGCCACCGCTAAAATAAGAAATGGTGAATTAAGTCTTAGGACAATTTAGGAGGGGTTAAATAAGAGCTCCGGACTAACAAAAGAAAAGCAGCAGCGATGGGGAAAAACGCTCAGCCAATGTTTTTGAGAAATAAACTCCCATACTTACCAAGCCATCCTCCCTTGTTTTTTAGCGTCCTGAAATATTAGAAGCCTACGAGTTTTACATGCTGCAAGCGAGTTCGTGTTGAGCCGGCTAGTCTGAAAAAAGATATTCAGATGATAATGAAAGTTGCAGTAGTGAGCGATGGATGAACATGGACAGGCGACTTCTCTTCATGGAATCATTATCAAGCCGAGAGTTCATGGAATAAACTGGGTTTCGAATTGTCACATGAAGGCCTCATCATTATCCCACTTGAACCTGCAAATTAAAAGATCGACACTTCTTGTTACTGGGGATGAAACGAGAACAATCTCCTTATGGTAATAGTGCTGCAAGGTTTTTATACATATATGCAGTTTCTACTTTGCTCAGGTATATTGCCGGCAGACTTGAAATACATCAAATACATTTTAACCGTACCCTTTGGATATTACCGTTTTCAATGTTATTGCTATGCAATGAATTTTTGCCTGTAGGACTCCTGACGAGTAGCTGGGCCAGTTTCTGTGATTTAGTTATATTTGTTTCTAATCGTACTTGTCTGTGTTCCTTATGCGTGTTCTTGAATTCATCTGTTTTCTATAATTCCAAAGTTTTAAATTGAAATCTGAATAAGTTAATTTTCAATACGTCAGGGCCATATTCTTTTGAGCAATCTACTTGAAGGATTGTGAACAACATCATACAAATGCACATCAGATTCTCTTCCCTTAGCCTAATCGACCATCTCCCTTAATTACCAGCCGTAAATTTTCACCACCCTTTCCTTTTGGGCCGCAATTTTCTAAATCATAAGACCTTCTGATTTTGTAAGTATTTCTCTGGAGGACAAAACTCATTTTCAGCCTCATAAAAAATCAGAGGATCTGAGCAATCTACTTGAAGGATTGTGAACACCATCATGCAAATGCACATCAGATTCTCTTCCCTAAGCCTAATCGACCATCTCCCTTAATTACCAGCCGTAAATTTTCACCACCCTTAACTTTTGGGCCGCAATTTTCTAAATCATAAGACCTTCTGATTTGGTAAGTATCTCTCTGGAGGACAAAATTCATTTTCAGCCTCATCAAAAATCAGAGGATCTGAATATTCCAATTTCTCCCTATTTGAAAACGAGCTCATGCCAGCAGCCTCGTTAATCTGAGATACCTCTTCTTCTCTTTTTTTTTATGTAGCCAGCAATTCAGTGTTGATGAATAATGATAGTCTTGATTTAGGAAAGATGCAATAAATAATGTTCTTTGTTAAGAAGCTATAAATCCTAAAGTGAAACGTCTAGAGAAAAATAAAACAAATGGGAGAATATTCATATCTGATAGTTTTCCTAATCTTTATATATCAAATAACTGTACTATTGTATAAACTTTGCATATTTCAAAATATGATATGAATTAGTATGGATCTGATTCTTTATTTTTACGTGTTATGAACTGGATTCTTATATATTGTCTATACTTTCATTGATGTATCATGTAGAGTAGTATCCTTAAACAGAAACAAATTGCAAGTCAAATTATATATCATTTACCATCATATGCATTAAAGATTGGAAATTAGGAAAGATGTTCATAAAATCATTTGCATGAAGGAGAGATATTAAAAAATCAATGCATGCTAAAGCTAGTTGCATCAAAAGAAAGAAATTGCATGTCGATGATTTATTTTACTATTATTTTGCATGAAAAGTTAAAACAATGAAAGATGCATAGTGGAACAATTGCCTGAAAGAAAAGAGTAATTATTTATTTTAGTATCATGATGCATGCTATTGTCTTCTTGTGTGTATTGGGTTTATCTTCTGGGATAGGGTGCCGAATATGGGCTAACAGAGAAGTTGATCCTCTTTTCAAGATCTACATGATTCTTTTAGTGCTTTGGCCAATGCCACGTGTCCATTGAAATAGATGGAATTTATCGAGCAAAATTATTTATATATTTCTTTGCCATATCTTGTTTGTGGGACATTGCATGTTCATGTTAGAAATGCATGTATATACATCAGGCTTGCATTGGGATTCCCTCCTGCTTTTTATTTTAGGTTGCTAGGCACTCCGTGCAAGATCAGGTATTCTTCATATTAGGAAGAATTCCAGGGAAGTGTAAGCTTCATGGTTAGGCAGAAAAGTGCCTTAGCCATGTTCTCGTCTCTTGACTTGCGGATGATTGTGAGGGTCAATGGCGGTCAAAGACTATATTGTATGTTCCTCACATTATTTTTATATATCATTGACTATATTTGTACTTCCAAATTGTATATTTTGATGACTTAATGGCATGAGAGCCGAAGTTGTATTTTGTTTATAATAGATTCTGTGCCTTTACCTGGATTATGCACTACACATATGAGGATGTGTTAGGATAATTTTTACTTAATGAGTTATATCATTTTTATTCCATGTTTTTGAGATCTTGAGTTGATTATTATTGTTTCGTGAGACTATGTTGGGTCTCGATCCTTACAATTTTCATCAATACCTGAGAAATCTTATTAGAAATGCCTTAAACAACTAAAAGCCATTGGAGTATGTATTGAGTCTTCTACACTTGTACACATCTCATGACATCTTTTAGCTTGCCTAAAAACTCTAGCAATGTGTTTATTCTTGTACTCATTTTTAAAACAAAAACCCAAATCAAATGAGAGAATTTTTGGTCAATATGCTCCTTATCATAGATTACAAAGGCTCTCGTAGATAGAGTTTGTAGAAAACCTATCTTTCTTGGCAGAACGATGATGAGAAGATAAGTGTAGATAAAGGTTAGTGTGAGTAGTTGTTCTTTACACTTGGTGCAACATGGATCCATCAAGTTTTCTATACAAATTTTTATCAAGGAAAAGTAATTTTCGATTACACTTCAACTCCTTTGTAAGATAAATGCTATCCATTATGATGTTGACATGGTAATGAAATTCGTCCAATTTTTCAAGACCATGTTGTTAACTCTGATTTGTATCATCAATGCAATGTTTTCACTATATTGGTTTTAATGGGAAAGAATTGAGTATGATTTTTCACAGTGCCCCATAAGAAGATTTACTACTATTAGAGATGTGGATGACCCCATAGCAAACCCATTTGATTACTCATAGAAAACTCCCTTGAGAGTGAAAAAAATAATTTTAAACACAGTTCAACAAGTGAACCAGTCTTAAAATCCATGCGCCTTTTTACTATCTCAACCACTTCAATAATTAGGACTTCCGTGAATAGTGGAATCACATCAAAGCTAACTAGAATTTCATTATCATCCAATCCTATTGACCTTAACACAGTCTACAAATGGGAGGAATCTTTGATGCAAGAAAATTCCAAGCCGATGAGTAATCCTACAACTTCGAAAGGAGTTTTCAGCTTAGCCTGAATCTGTGTTTTTCTTCATTCTCAAGTTTTCCAATAGCTGCGTCAAGTGTAACCCTTTCCTTTTTTGCCAAGATTCAAGATTTTCAACCAGGCATTGAAAAATAAGGTTTTGGACTTCAAAGGTTCCCTGCATTGTGCATAAAACCTGATTTTTGTCTCTGAATTTCAAATTTTTCTTTTGAGTGTTGATAATGTAATATAAAATAATTATATAAAGTTTTTGGGCTCATTTCTGGGGCTTCACAATATGTTCCTGGTTAGACTTTGAAGGTGTGTTCCATGACATTTCGGGAACAGGAATGGGGGGACGGTAGGGGATGCGTGTTGGGGACGGTAGTCCAAGGGCAGATTTTTGGGGACGGCGGAGGGATGACGATATAAGAATTTTTCAATATATATATATATAATTACATATATATGTATGAATTTTTAAAAATATATTATATATAGAGAGAGAAAGAGAGCAATTTGAAATATCAAATATGTGCAACAATATCAATATGACAATAAGTGCATAGATAAAGAGTATAACAACAGTATAAGCAATATAACAACGATATAACAACAATATAAAGATAAAGGTAAACACTAACAACAATGCCAATAACTTAACTATTATTTAGTCAATGCCATTCAAATGGGGATAAAACATTTTTATCAAATATAATGAAATATAAAACATCTAATATTTAATATTTGATAAAACATTTAATATTTGTCAATTATCAAGTAGTTTTTATTTAATTTGACAATAAAGTTAAATAATTTGTTTAAAAATTAAATGTTTTATCAAATATAATGAAATATTTAATATTTAATATTTATCAAACAATTTTTATTTAATGAAATGTTTAATATTTATCTGTAAGAGAGGGGGACTAACCACTGCAAGGCCCCAAGTCACGAAAGGCCAAGAGCAGTATGGCTGCCCTAACTTACCTTAGTTTCTAAAGATGTTAGGATAGATGGGATGAGAATGATGAGGACTATGAGGTCCTACGATCACTCTGCAAACCTGAGTATTGAGAGAGTACTAGGTGAGTCAGTCTTTAGAGTCAACTCTGCATCTCAAGTAGCTCTCTGTCAGAGGACAAAAGTGCAATTTTGGGACGACAATGTGCCACGTTGGCGTCTCACAGGTGCGCTAGTGTCTGTATGGCTAGAAAACTAGAGAGACAAGATTTAAACTCTAAAATAAAGACTAACAACCTGGTTCAAAAATTTCTAGAATGACAAAATAAGACTAAGAAGAATGAAATGTATAGATGAACGTGATAAAGGAAATAGATTACCGCAAGGGTGACGAGGATGATCTCGCACGACAATCTTCTTGCCAACTTGCTCCAAGATCTCTCCCCCCCAACACAAGAAAGTGAGAAAATGTTGGGGGGCTGTATAGGGGTTTGCCTCAGTCAGACCCCCGTTTTGGTGTTTCCACCTCCACGGACAGCCAAGTTTGCAACAATAAGAATAATATGGTAAATAAAAGAATACAAGCTACGTAAACAAAAGACACTACAAAATAATACATGCTTACTCAACCAAAACGATAGAGAAGATAAGAGGAGCTTACCACTTCCATCCAAAGCGCTCAAGGCTAGTGGAGGAGAAGATGAGAGGAACTCAAGTTTAGGCTAGTGTGTTGGATAGAGGATCTTAGTGGCAAAGTATGGTGGATATTGTCATTTCCACCCCTTCAGTTCATTATTGGGCTCAGTGCAAGCCTTTGCAGTTTAGTGTTTGCCAGCTTCTGACGGTACATCAAAACATTGAGAATTGAGGGAGATATTAATATTTTAGTGGTTGAATACTTAATTGACTATGGAGATATTATAAAGTTATAATTTGACTTTAAAATGATTAAAAGCCACTTAAAATATTATTAAATGATGACTTAAATGTTATAAAGTGAAAAATCAAATCACTTAAGTCATTAAAGGTGCACCCAAGTTGATAAAGTGATTTAATAAACTATTGAAGTGAATTAAATACATTAAATTTATTTAAATGGTAATAAAGGTGTGACTTCTTGGGAATCGTGATTTTTGGGGATATAAGACAAAAGAAGCAAATAGACTTCATTCATTGATGATTATTTGATAGTGCTTCTATTTTGACTTCTTTGTGCATTTGTCTGAGACAAGGGTTATAGTGATTTTCTACCATTGGAGAGTGAGAATTCTTCAGTGATTTGCATTCTTGAGGCTATGAAAGACCAACTGAATCTTTGCTATAGTGAGGGCTTCAATTTAGGAGTCCATTGAGCTTCACCAGAGTTTTTTATGCTCAGTTTTTTATCAATTTACAATAAGGGTAAGGGTTTGATCTTCTGGATGCCATCTTTCCTCACCAGTCTACATCAACACAGAGGTCGTACCATTTCTTCAGAGGGCCATACTTTGCACCTTGGGAGGCGTGTCTCTTTGGGAGAGGCGTGTGAAGGAGAAGGCTGAGATGCCTTCCTTTTTGGCCCTTTCTTGACTCCATCTTGGATTCCTTGATCTCACAAGGCCTTTGATACAGTTTCTGCGTGGGAGAAATCCAAATCTAGAGGTGGGCATTATTTTTCACCAGATTCAACATTTCTTGCCTGGCATGTACAAAACATCTTTATTTAAATAATCTGAGGACTTCTGAGTATGTCTATTGTATGCTATTTGTTTGTATCAATTGCCAGATCCACAATAGTATTGTAGCTGATCTTAATTTGCTTGTATTTCAGTATTATCTTCATTTTATGCTTGGCGCACTTCTATATTGTTTGCTTGAAATTCATCAAAACTAGAAAAAACACAAAAACAAGGCAGTTTAGCATCAAAGTTGAGTTGGAACCAGTTGGGTTCTTCACATTTCATCATTTAAACTTAGAAAAAATTGGAGAAAAAAAGAGAAATGAAAGAATCACTTACCTCTTTCACTTCTCTTGTTGGTTGCTGCCTTAATGCTCTCCTTTTTTGCTATTGAATGCTGGTTTTGTTGTCCAACAACTCCTTCAAACCCTCCTCTTTCTCTTGTTCACTTTCCTCTGAGCTGCAATTTTTTTTTGGAATGTAAAAATAAACTCAAATGGCTTTGAAAGCAAGTTTTATGTTTCATTTTAGGGTTGGGAGGGTGTGGGGTCCACTTAGAAAGAACAAAATATAAATATTTAAAATTTCAAAGTTTTTTTTTAGCAAAAAGCATGCTGGAAAAAAGGGGACGACCGATTGTCCCCATGTCGTCCCCCTCGATCGGGGACGTTCCCTACCAAAAAAAATAATTTGGGGACGCTTGGGAAACATCCCCAAGGCATCCCCCATCCTCGGAACGTCCCCGAGACGAGAATGTGGGCCAAAACCTCAGGGGATGCGTCCCTATGTACCCCTGGATATCTATCCTTAAGTACAGTTGGAAAACAATAAAAGCATTTTTGAAGGGTTAATGATGCCTTCACTATACTTATTGTGAGGGAATTAGATGGGAATGTTAGGTTGAGAATCTCCCTTGAGGCAGCTAATTTGATTAACCAATTTGGCAGTTATTGTAATAATTTTATTCAATTCCCTAGGTATACATACATTATAGTTGGTGGTTTTGATGAATATCCATACAAATTATCTAGATATCCAAATGATCATCTAATTCTCATTGAATAATGCATACAACTGGAATCCATGAATAAAGTATGCAGTGATAGAAAGAAGGCTGGATATCTGTTTCCTTTGAGCTTATCTTATTATACATGTCCATCTACGACAGAAGCTCAAATATAGAAAGATCTCTTGTTAAAATCACTATGCACTTCTGCAACATGAGATATCCCTTTGACAGCAAGGATTATGTGAAAAACAATTTATATTTGGGATTTAGATGTTTCCATCAGCCACATTTGGAAGACTATTGGGCTGATTGTGTAGATGATTTTGAAGTACGAAAGAGGGATTGGTCCAGAATGATAGTCCGACAAATGAAAGAATATGATCTTGGATGGGACACAATAGGAGTAGAAGAAGATGGTTTTGATATGGTTGATAAAACCTACATAGAACCGCTCATTCGTATTGATTGGTTAGCCAAAGAAGTTATAGACATAAAGGAGAGGTCTTTCTTTGTTATAAAAAAATCCAAGAAATGGTTGGATGCAAAATTGGCTGAGTGTACTACTACAAGGCCTCAGGGTTCATCTCTCAATAGTCATAAGCAGCTAGAGAAGCCAGAGAGGCAAACTAGAGCTTTAGCATCTACAATACACACTAATGTATACATATCAAGAACAAGGCCAAGTACAACTGAAGGTGGTGATGGAGAAGATCCAAAGAAAGGAGCTGATTTGAAAAGTGCATGTGCACAAGGAGATATTGGAAAGAGGAGCAAGTTGCAAGTGAAAAAACCTCAGGCTCCCCAAGTTGTACCAAAAAAAGATCAGCAAGAAGAAACTGAAATGGCCCCTGAGGTAAATCCTTATCCATCAACACCCCCATCTTCTCCAAACAATGATCTCACCATTCAAAAGTCTCCTCTTCCATGCTCACGTCAAGAAGATATCACTGTAGATGCTTCCCTTAGAACTACTTTTCCACCTATTCCTTCCTCATTTTCCTTAAGTCCTCAGAAAATTGCTACTTCTTCTCAATGGCTGAAGGAAGTAGTGTGTAAGGAGAAAGTATATAGATAATGTGAATCTTGATTATGGTGTAGTTGCTCAATTACCACATGGCACTACTCCTAAATGGAAGAAGGCTCAGACAACCTCAAGGATGATGATTGGTGCATTTGGAAATCAATATGTAGAGATGGCTAAACCTATCAGTCATAAAGGAGAACAAGAAATAACTGAAAAAAATTATTAAATGAAAATCTCCTGGGATGACCTTGGTCCTTCCACACATGAGGGAGATATTCATAACTTCCAGATCTCAGCTGCTAAATTGGTGCATAGAACAGAGAGAAAGAAGGCTACAAAGAGAACAACTTGAAGAACGAATTCAAGCACTGACATCATACATTAAGGCAATCTTGGATACATCGACCCAACCACTAAGTGAAAAATGAGCTTCAGATGACACAAATATAAAAAATGTCGATAAGGAGATGATGGAAAAGATAAGCAAATATCAAGCATATGGGAAAGCATTAGAAGCATGGGTTCAACAAATCATGATTGATGGACTTCTATGTATTGAGGAATTAGCCAAATTATAGTGGCAAGCTGAAAATAAAATAGAAGAATTAAAAGATGAGCTCCTGATGACTAAGAAAGAAGAGTCTATATGGCAGAATGTAGCTAGAGATATTGAAGAGATGTCTGAAATTGATGTTATAATGCTGGTTTCTGAGAAAATTTTGATGCAACCTGAGGAATATGTTGCAGGGACATGGGTGAGAGATATTGAATGGAAAGTTGTAATCATTAAACAAAGTACAAACCATCATTGAGTTGAAGAAATTTCTGAAGGAAGCAAAATATATTAAATTTGAAATTATTGTAGCATGTTTGGCTTTGGAAATAGATATACCAGAGGAGGATAGCTCTGTTTTGGAGGATGTTTAGATTGCTAAACAAAATTTCAAAGATTTAATCTCTAAAGAACTCTTCGATAAAGGAGGTTATAAGTGCCAATACAATGAAAAGGTTAGCTTCCATGTCAAATGTAGCAAGTACTTTCTGCAAAGATCTGTCCACACTGCTTATAAAAATAAAGGAAATAGAAGAAAGTCTCATGAATTGGAAGCAACACCTTTTAAATACTATTGTTCACAAGCAAAAACAATGGCACTTGTTGTAAAGAAGTTCAAAATTTACAAAGGTTCTTCCTTGGAGAAGTCAGAAGCTGCTAAAGAAGATACTCCAGCAAATTGATAACGGAGAGCACCTCTTTATTCAAACAAATGTTTTATTTCAAAGATTTAATCTTTAAAGAACTCTTCAGTAAGGAGGTTATAAGTGCCAATACAATGAAGAACTTATCTTCCATGTCAAATGTAGCAAGTACTTTCTGCAAAGATCTGTCCACGCTGCTTATACACATAAAGGAAATAGAAGAAAGCCTTATGAATTGGAAGCAACGCCTTTTAAATACTATAGTTCCACAAGGAAAAACAATGGCACTTGTTGTAAAGCAGTTCAGAATTTACAAAGGCTCATCCTTGGAGAAGTCAGAAGCTGCTAAAGAAGATACTCCAGCAAATTGATGACGGAGACCTTTTCTTTATTCAAATAAATGTTCTAGTTCTCTAGTTGTAAATTAAGTCATTTTATATGACTTAATATAAACTTATTTTATTATAACTTTATGATGGAAAATAAATAATTTTTAATTTATTATCATAAGAAATGAATAAAAGGTAGTTACAAATCAGTTATTGGGAGAAAGCCTAATATATGAGGCTTAGTTGTATTTAAAAGGACTTTTGGCTCTCGCATTTTTGGTATGCAGGATTTTGAGTTGTACAGCTCTGTAAAGAAATAGAAAATACTTTGATTGTGGGATTATTGCATCTTCAATGTGCTGTTGTTAATCTTTCATATTTTGTATTGATGACAGTCTTTGCAAATCCTAACTTTGTCTGTATGAAAGCAATCAGTCTTTCTTTAGAGATACTATAAACTGTGCAATGTTGAAGATATATGCAGTCATCTTTCTGTTAATCTAAAATTCATACTGCTGATTACCATCTTGTCTTTTTGTAAGTTAAGACTGGTATAATATTTTTCATTCAACATTGTTGCATGCATTTCATTTAAGTCTTCCAGTACAAAGATAATTTCTTTTCTTGGAATCTAAGGAACTTGAGTCATTATTTGTGAGTTTTTTGTTCAGATTTCTCAAATCTTTATTCTTAATTTCTTTTTAAACCCTTTTCTGGTATTTTTGGGATAAAAATACCTTTAAACCAGAATTCTTTATTATAAGAGGGAGCGGCCCCTCTCAATGCAGAGGAGAGTTGTTAAACAATAATAAATTTTTCAACTGTTGGTACATTTATCATTGCTTATTGGGCAAAGTAGGGTTATTTTCAAAGATAATAATCACAACGAAAAATTTGTTTACCAACACCTCTCAAAAGTGCATTCTTGATTGCAGTCTTCACAAATTTAGAAAAGAATAACAAAGATGACAAGACAAAATGACAAGACAAAGCAGACTGGGAAGTTTTGAAACATGAATTGCACTTGAGAAAACAACAGACATTAACTTAAAACTTGACACAATAAGGAAATTTCTTATGGGTACAATAAATAGTATAAAATGCAAATGTCAACCTATAAAGTACAATTTTAATGTGGGATTTGGAGAAAAGTTGAATTTTGCCTCCAATATCAATTGAGGTCCTTCATATGGAGTAGTATGGGATTGACAACAGAAAAGAGACTCCAAAAAGACATGTTCTCAAACAAGGAAGCTTGCATGACCAAAGAGCTGTTGTACATGAGAATGATAGTTATGATTATCTTTATAAGGATAGAAGTTGTTGCTTAAATGAAAAGCCTATCTCCTAAGACACTGTTTCCTGATTACAATTCCTCAATTTGAGGAATACGTGTTCTTGCTCAGTTGATATAAAAATATACAAAATGTCACAATACAATGTAATACATTAGGAATGAATACCCCTAGGCATATCTCTGGATGTTAATGAAAATCTGTGCTTATTGCTTAAAGAGAAACTTGCCCTTTTTTTGATAAAGAAAAGCTCAATATATTAAAAAAAAGATATAATACAAAAACCCTGTCTTAGCATGTAATGTCCCTTACCTGGTCCTGTCTTGGAACTTGCTTGTTTTAGCGTTAGGGTGGGCCAAATGGACACTCTAAGATGGGGTTCTCTTGGCTGATCACCTGCATCCACAAAGTGAGCAATATTCCCACATATGCACATATCCATTAGCATTAATATCTAGGCATCCATATATAAATATATTTATAAATGCAATTCATTAAAACACATGAGTGTTGGACATGGATGGATCCGCCCAAAAGCCATTCTTCCTAGTGCAAAGGTTGTAACCTACCACCCTCCCTTCTTAGCGACTTGTAACTGCATTCTCTACCCATATGGGTAGATCCACCCAAAGTCCTTGGCTAAGTTCAAGGGGTTGTAACCTACAACCTTTCACTCTAGGTGGCTTGTAACTGCTTTCTCCACCCATGACATCTCCTCGGAAAACACACGTCCTACTGGGGGAAGCCAACAAAGCTTATAAGTGGCCTAGGCCTACCACCCCTCCATGGCCACAGCGGATCTTAGGTGGGACCCCCACCCCTCCATGGCCCAACCCGTGCCTTGGGACTGGGAAAAACCTTAAGTGGACTTGCCACTCCTCCATGGCCCATCCCTGCCTTGGGTCCTAGGGGCGGACTTGAGTGGGGTTTGTAAGCACCACTTTTCTAAAGCCCTTCCTCCCTAGTAGGTTTACAAGCACTTGGAAGACAATCTTTGCTCACATACAATGCATACATTTGTGGATTCATGATAACTTATCTAATAGATCATTAGAAATGCAATAATCATAATGCAGGAATTATAATCTAAATGATATTATAGAGTTTGAGCATTAGTAACTAAATCAAGCATAATGATTATATATTCCACAACACAGTTTAGGAAAATGCATAAATGAATCAACATATGGAATACACAGAACTAATGAGGCAGGGCAAGGCTCTTAGCATAAGTCAGAAGGAAGTTTACAACGGCCTATGAAGATAAGTTATATAATGGAGCCAAGAACGGGTGTTTGAAGCAAAGGCCATTTGCAACTAGGTTCAGTGTTCGGTTCCCTTAGTTTGGGTTTGAGAAGTTTGATTGGGTCTGCATTTGGTCAGAGAGAATGTTGGCTTAGACCTGGCCATTGTCATAACTTTTGGTTGGCCTCTAAGGATTATGCACCATATAATGTGGCAAAAAACTTGAAGAATATAGTTCGAAACTAGAGAATTTTGTTGCTGGAAACGTTACTCAATCTATAGTTGGATCGCTAGAATATTAAGTGGCTAAGTGAGTACATTCTCACCTGAAATCGTTGTAAGGTCTCCCTTATGTATTTGTCTTAATGTTTGTTTTTTAGTCTTCTACTTTCGGATACTCGGGTAGAAACACAACTGCTAACTTTAATGATAAGCTCTAGTTCCTTTCAGGGGCTGGTATTGACCCGGTTCTCAGATTTAAAGGTCTTGCCTATTACAGGAGTATCTGTCTACTAACTTCTTCCCTTCTCTTTGGATCTTGACTTTAATTCTTTTTATACCCGCGATGGCTACGAGACATGTCTTTACTTCAAGAGTGGCGTCTTTTGAAGCGAATTAGTGCCTTCATTAATATCTTGTTGCCTTCTACAATACTCACGGCTTCCTGAATTTGTCTTTTTTGTTGTATAACTTAATCCTTATCAATATCATTGTTTGTCTGACAAATAATAACAATAGGAATCACTCTAATGAATTTGGCCTAGAAGTCAATATTAAAATGCTTATTAATAAGTGTCGGTCCATCCCTCTTTAGATCCCGTCACTTCAGCGGGGTGGTATTTTATATGTTAGATTGTCCTCACTGGATTCGCTGGTCTTCCTACGTTTCCTGGTTTCTTCCTGTTCTTCTCCCTGATGCTCCCCTATTCGGTTTTGGGCTTGCCTTATATCTACATTTGGAAGATTGTGACCTTCTGCCTGAGTCGCGACTCTCTAATGGAAATGTCGCTTGGCTTAATATCATCAGTGATGATTCTCTTGGGTTTAAATAATACTCATTTTTATTATTATGCATCTTTTGATATTTATATTTATCTTTAGTATTATAATAGTTATAATATTTAATTATTCTGCTTTATACTATACTATGATTATTGACTAGAGCACAACCAAAAATATCTTATTTATAATAATGTTTAGTTAATATTTAATTAGGATATCAAATTTGCTAATTTTCACAATTATAATATTATCAATATGATAATTACAATTGTAATATAATTGATTGTTAGTGTAATGTTCCCGATTTGGAGGTAGAATAATTTAATTAAATTAATTGATTAAGTTGTCCAAAATAATGATATTTCATAAGGATGACTAATTGTTTTTTTTTTTTTTAAATTAAAAGTGGTATTAAATTAATTATTTGTAAGGTTATCAAATAAATAAATATTATAAGGTGACTTTATATTTAATTAATTTAATAAAGTGACTTAAATAAAATATTATATCATAAAGTCACAAAAAAAGTATAATATATCTTTTATCCCAAATTGACAAGGAAAGTGTGTGAGAGTGTGAGCTCTCCTAGGAAAAGTATAAAAGAATCTTAAGGGCTCATTTTTGGACATCCAGGGAATTGATATTTGTTTGATGTTATTTTTTGGTGAGGAAGCCAACTAGGGTTCACAACCTCAGCTGAATTATTGCTTCATTGTGGGCTTCACTTCAGAAGTTCAATTTGTGCTTCATTGCAAAATTTGTGGCCCTTGGCCAAATTTGGAGACCGAGTTTGCAAATCAGCTTATTGAGGCATTTTGGAAAATAATCTACAACTGCATTTGTAGAAGATTGGAGGATTTTGTAATGATGATCTGTATCCTTTGGAGAAGGACGATTTGGCATTGATAGTTGCTTCATATTGGAGGTCGATTTTGCAGATTAATTGAAGGTGCTGCTATTTTCATTCTATAGTCATATTGTTGCAGACTAGCACCCCACGGTTTTGCTTGTGGAAGCTTAGCATTGCATCGATTCGCTTATAGGGTTTGAGCGCTCCATTGTTGAGACCTTATCAATGATGTTTGATGTATTTGAAAGTGTCTAGAGGCTGCAAATAATTTATTATCAGGAGTTCAGATCAGAAACAGGGGTGGCTGGATTTAGGAGTTCAAGTTGGCTTCAAGAAGACTCCATTCTATGCACAAGGGTCTGCCATACCTTCATCAATCATAGGAGCTTTATTGCATCAGGTTCTTTTGTGTTTTCTATGTAGTTTTGCATTGTCATATTGATTGCATCTGAGGCTGTTGTAGGTGATCATTTATACCAGATTTGGCATGTATTATGTAAATGTAAATCAAATCTTATCAAATTGTATCCTAAGAGGAAAATCTATGGAAATTCTAAGTCTTAAATTTTGTGCATGTATTCTAAGTCAGATTTAATTCTTGTCTTTCAAATCTTGTGATTGCAGAACATTTATTGATTTCGATAATTGCAAATAGAAGATAGAGTTGCCATTTATATTAGTGAGGGAGACACGCCTCAAGGAGAGACGTGTCTCATGAGAGGACGTGTCCCTTGAGTGCGCGGGCTCCCTTAACCAAACCGAAAATATTCGGTATCATATATAAACTAATTCGCATGCTTTACCAAGCAGCGATCTTCTAATATGAAGTTCGATCTTATTCCTTTATGAATTATGATCATCATTTGAATTTGAATAAATTATTTGTATAATTTAAGAATAGTTCGATTATATATAAATGATGATGATGCATGAATGCAATCATTATTTATATCTGACCGAAGCTATCTCAAATCAACACTCCCTCTTAGCTAGAGAAGATAACTCAAAAAACAAATAAGTAGAGATATCACCTTACACGTGATATTGAAGATATGATATGATTTCTTAATTTTTGTCAAGTCACATGACATTCTTCATAACACATCTTCATTATGGTATGTGCACTAACATCAAGTCTCATGATGTCTACCATAATAATTCATGGCATATCCACAGATATATATTTATCCACCATGATTATCTCATAAGGATCACAATGATCTTCAAATGACATCAAGTCCCATAATATCCATCAAAGTGTCCAAGAGATACTATCATGACATGTCCACAAATATCAAGTCCCATGATATCTATCATGATAGTTCAACTCATCATTGTAGAGTCGTCACTTTACAATGTCACATACAAGTGTTCATTATTAGAAAGATCGTCACCTTTCAATAATGTACACAGGGGGAGAGGGCCCATAAAGTCATGGAGTCACACACATGACAAAAGAGTTTACACATTAAACATCTTTAAATATATTAGTACAACTTTTAAACAATTTGAATTTCAAACATAATATCAAATTACATTTCAACCATACCAAGTTTCTTCCTGAAGTGTTCAACCTTGATTCTGGAGAGAGGTTTGGTGAGAATGTCTGCTGTTTGATCATTTGTACTAATATACTCCAACTGGATCACATTTCTTTCTACCATGTCTCTTACATAGTGGTAGGGGATCTCAATATGCTTAGATCTATCATGAAATACTGGATTTACAGAGAGTTTGATGCAACTCTGATTATCACAATGGATGATAGTAGGATTCAAGGGTTCACCAAATAGTCCCACAAGCAATTTACGGAGCCATACTGCTTCTCTTGCCCCCATAGAGGCTGCAATGTATTCATCTTCTGTTGAGCTTTGTGCTATTGAAGACTGTTTTCTACTGATCTAAGAGATCATAGCTGATCCTAAACTGAAGAAACATCCTGATGTGCTTTTTCGATCGATTACACTTCCAACCCAATCTGAATCAGAGTATCGATGTAGATCTAGTTGGTCATTTCTGTAAAGAAGACCATATCCAATAGTGCCTGGAAGGTATCTTAATATGTGTTTCACAACCATAAGGTGAATTTCCTTTGGCTCACATATGAACTGGCTTAGAGCATTCACTGCATAGCAAATATCAGGTCTGGTGTTAACCAGGTACATCAATGATCCAATTATTTGTCTGTATAGAGTGGAATCTGCAAACTTAGATTCTGCTGCTGCTTCCTTTAGTTTGTGAAGGTTGGTTTCCATAGGTGTGGACATGGGTCTACAATCCAACATTCCAAATCTCTTCAAAACATCAATAGTATACTTTCCTTGATTTAGTATGATGCCATCTAATCTCTGCCAGACTTCTAAACCTAAGAAGTAATGTAAAATGCCCAAGTCTTTCATGTCAAATTCTGAAGTTAGATCCTTCTTTCCTTGAGCAATGAGGTGATCTTCTCCTGTTATCAACATATTATCAACATATAAAATAATTATTAGCATATCACCTTTAATTACCTTAAAATATGTGTCTGCATCATTCTTGGAAATTCCTAGTCCCAAGAGATAGCTGTCAATTCTTTCATACCAGGCCGTGTGTCATGTCCCCAAAATAGCAACACAAACATAAATAAATAAACAAATGACCTCAAACATTTAAATGCAATTTGCATAAGAAGATGCAAATAAATAACAAAATATATAAAAAGAAAGAAATTATTAATTATAATTATCACAAGATAGTATTACAATTGTAATCATCAAATATAATATTGAAATACAAACATTAGCAATTTAAATATTATTATTAGAATATAAAAAAAAATAAAAAATTAATATTATATATAAAATAAATGTGTAATATATCAGTATGAAAATATATAAATATGAAATAACAAATATAATAATAATATATAGGCAAATTATTGTTATTACATTCTAGTATTAAATAACTTAATCTCAAAAATAATAATAATAAATAGATATTATGATCATTACACATCAAAGATTTTTTAATAATAAAATATTAACAAATTAGTTTTATTATTATACTTTAATATGTTCAATCGAACATCAAAATAATATAATAAAATAAGTATATAATCTGAAATATCATAATTAGTAATAATAATATATTATTTTCAAAGATAGATATTATTGTGATAATAAGCCTTCTAAGGCAGCAATTAAATCTAACAAAGAGGTATATTTTATGAAAAGTCACCTCTTTTACCAAACAATACATTCCCCCATGAGTCACCTACCTTGAATGGTATAAATAGAAGGAAGGAAAATAAGGAAGGGAGAGAAAAACATTGAGAAATACAATCTGCAATTCAGAACTGCAGCAACAATGATTGGTATGCATTAGAATATAGAGCCATTAAATATGTATATATTATTTAATGAACATATAGGTATATGTGCATGAATGTGGATAAATTTTATAATGAATAATATGAAATGAATAAAATTTATATAAATATTAATATAAGGAGAGAATAATAATTGAATAAGTAATAATATATGAATAAACATATATATGAATAATGAATAATCAATACTAATATAATTGAACAATGAATAATATATGAATAAAAATATATATGAATACTAATTGATATGAATAAGAAATAATTATATATATATATATATATATATATATATATATATGATTATGCAATAACGATACTTATAATTAATGATGACTCTTTAATATAAACATAAGTAGATTATGTATTCTTATGAATTGTCCTCATCCTATGATTAAATGTAAGGTTGAAGGAAGACGATTAAGGAATAAGGAGACATGGGAAGACACAACTGATTAGGTGATGTACTCACTTAGCAATAATATTTAGCATATTTTGAATATAAGAAATAGATATTGTTAATCTGATTATTGATATAATGCTTTCTTTAATCTTATCATAATGAGAATCATTCTAGGAAATAATGAACTTAAAAAATCATTGATACATGAAAATGTATTTGATTATAGGTATGAAATAGATGAATGCAAATATATCTGATTCTGTAAAGATTGTCTTCTCCGTGATTGGTACCCTCTTAGGCAGGTGAAGTAGAGTCCAAGTGGAGAGCCTAAAAACCCCCCTCTCATGTTCGTAGGCCAAGGAACGGGTTAGACATAGAGAGGTGGGGGTCCCACCATAGGAAACTACACCATTATAGGGGTGGTAGGTCGTAGGCCCTTGGATCGTAGGACTTCACCTTGTCCTAATAGGGCAAGTGTCTTTGAGGTACTGACTTGTATGGGGATAGGTAGGGACTAAGCCGTTGGGAAAGGATGATTGTGAGAGGCAACCTCCCGTGCCCAACACAAAGGCTTCAGGGCAAGATCCATACAAGGCACTCCTCTTGCTTGTTAAAATTGTATTTATGATTATGCTTATATTTTGGATATCTAGATATTAATGCTAATAGATATATGTGTTTTTGGAAATTTGGTTAATATGGTGAATGCAGGTTTCAGACCAAGATTACTTCATTAAAAAAAACATTCATTTGGAAGGAAGAAACCCTAAACCTAATCAACAAAGGGATTTTAGGGCAAGTCCGGTAAGGGACATTACACCCTGGGAGCCTATTTAGGTCCATATAGAGCTTTCTTTAGTTTGCATACATGTGATTCACGTTTATGTATTACAAAACCTTCAGGCTATTCTAGGTAGACTTCCTCTTCAATGGTCCCATTCAGGAAGACAGTTTTCACATCCATTTGATGGATCTTCTAGCCTTTAGTTGTTGCAATAGCTATCATTGCTCTCACAGATGTGTACCGGGCAACAGGTGCAAACGTCTCTTCATAATCAATGCCTTCCTTTTGTGAAAAACCTCTAGCCACAAAACATGCCTTATGTTTTTCTACACTGCCATTAGCAGCATGTTTGATTTTGAAGAGCCATTCAGAAGAGACAACAAATTTATCTTTTGGTCTAGGCAATATATCCCATACATCATTTTTTTAGAATGGACTGATACTCTTCTGTCATTGCATCTTTCCATACTTGATGTCTGAAGCCTTCTATAACACTGGTGGGTTCTGAATTTATGATTTCATTTATTAGAGCAACATAGCTTGAGAACCTTTTGGGTCTTTTACTTTCCCTAAAGGTTCCTTTGGGTGCTGCATGATTCTCAACTTCTTTGATCACCTTCCTAGCCAAAAGTGGCCTCTTCTTGCCATTGTCATTTGGATTCTCTTCTGAAGTAGATTGAAATTCACTTGTTATTTCCTTAGGATACTCCCTCTGAATCTCAGAAGTAGGTTCCACTTTTGAGACTCTAGGGGAATTATGAATTTCTGTCTCACTTGAACTCCTTGCCCTTTTGAATGCAATGTCTTCTTCAAAGATGACATCTCTGCTCAATTCAATTTGTTTCTGCCCGGGTATGAATATCCTGTAGGCTTTAGAGGTTTCACTATATCCCACAAATACCCCTTTCCTTCTGGAAGGTTCTAGTTTGAATCTCTTTTCTTTAGGCACATGAATATAGATTGGGAAACCAAAAATCCTTAAGTGACTAATGTCAGGTTTTATGCTAGTAAATGCTTCTTCAGGAGTTTTGTTATCTAGATGAGAATGTGGACATCTATTTTGGATGTAGACAATAGTTCTAGAGGCTTCTACCCAGAATGGGGTTTCTATGTTCTGGTCAAGTAACATTGCTTTTGCAGCTTCTACAATGGTTCTATTTTTCCTTTCAGCAACCCCATTTTGTTGAGGGTTGTAGGCTACTGTAAACTCCCTCTTAATCCCAACCATCATGCACAATTCCATAAACATTTCAGAGGTGTATTCTTTCCCATTGTTTGTCCTTAGAATTTTGATTTTCTTCTCAGAGAAGTTTTCAGTAAGAGCTTTGAACTCCTTGAACCTTTTAAGGATTTCTATTGACTCTTTACACTTAAGAAAATAAATCCAGGTCTTCCTAGAGAAGTCATCTATAAATATAACATAGTATAGGAAGCCTACCATGAAGGTACAAACATGGGTCCACATAAATCAGAGTGAACCAATTCTAACGCATTTTTGGTTTTACGCAAGCTATTGTGAAAGGATCCCTTTGTATTCTTTCCTAGGGCACACCCTTTACAAGCTCCTTCATGAGTTGGTTTTAACTTAAGCAATCCTGTTACTAGTTTTTCCACAGAGGGTAGGGCACGGAAATGAAGGTGTCCTAATCTTCTATGCCAAATTTCATTTGAATCAGAAGTATCAAGGGTAAGGGCTTGCTTGACTTCAGTGCATAGTTTATAAAGATAACCTTGTCTTATTCCTATGGTTTGAGCTTTCTTTATAGTTGAGTTCTTAGGCCATGCCAGAACTTTCCCATCCATAAAGGTAACCCTATATCCATTGTCTTCAAGAGTAGAGATGGATATTAGATTCCTCTTTATTCCAGGTACAAATAAAACTCCAGTGAGTTGAAGGGAGAGACCAGATTTCAATTTGATGGATCAAGTTCTAACCCCTTTTATAGGATGTGCAAAATCATCCCCAATAGTTACTTCTTCATCAGTCTCTTCAGTCATAGTGTCTAAGTGTTCTCTGAACCCTATGATGTGCCTTGAAGAACCACTATCAATTACCGAGTTGTTGATATTGTTAGATACTTGACTTGATAAGGCTGAATAGAATACAAATTTCTCAGATTCATGGTTTGAATTTGACTTTCCTACTTTAGCAAAGGATGCTTGTTGTTTTGATCTGTCAGGGCACTTCATTGCATAGTGCCCATATTGATCACATCTAAAACATTGTACTTGAGAGATGTCTTTCCTCTTCTTTAATGATCCTTTTCCATAGGAATTTCTCTTTCTCTTAAATGATCCTTTCCCATAAGAGTTTTTCTTACCCCTTTTATTAGATGTTGTGTTGAGCACATGAATGTCCTCATCTATGGATTTTTGTTTGTTTTCTTTTGTTGAGAGTCTTGTTTCCTCTTGTAAGTAGTCTGTTCTTCGCCTATCAAACTTGGGGAGTTTAGATCTCGCACTTATTCCTTGAACAAATGACTCCCATGAGTTTGGTAGGCCTCCTAGTGCAATTAGTGTTAACTCTTTGCTATCAATTTGATATCCAATTGTTGATAATTGATCCCTTAGTTCAATGATCCTCATGAAGTATGCATTAATAGTTTCTCCTTTGTTTATTTGGACATTGTTGAGTTGCCTCTTTAATGCAAGAGTCCTACTAGTGTTGTTTATTTCAAAGGTGCTTTCAAGGGATTTGAACATTAGATATCCAGTCTCATGTTTTGCTAGAATGGGTACTATATGGTCCCTAACTGAATCTACTAAAATTTTCATGGCCTTTTCATTGTTCTCAATCCATTGAGTTTTCTCTGGATCATCCTTTGGTTCCCTTTTGTTTTCTCTCACAAATGAGTCTAACTTATTTTCTTTGAGAATCATCATGATTGTAAATTTCCAAGATGTGAAGTTGTTTGCTCCTTCAAGACGGTCTTCAAATCTGATCACACTTGACATTATGAAGAATGTGATGTGAGTTTCGATTTCTCTAAGAGATACAATTTTTCTAAGTAATCTGATATCTAGATTTGATTTTGATTCACTCAACTTGGCTCTGATACCATGTAAATGTAAATCAAATCTTATCAAATTGTATCCTAAGAGGAAAATCTATGGAAATTCTAAGTCTTAAATTTTGTGCATGTATTCTAAGTCAGATTTAATTCTTGTCTTTCAAATCTTTTGATTGTAGAACATTTATTGATTTCGATAATTGCAAATAGAAGATAGAGTTGCCATTTATATTAGTGAGGGAGACACGTCTCAAGGAGAGACGTGTCTCATGAGAGGACGTGTCCCTTGAGTGCGCGGGCTCCCTTAACCAAACCGAATATATTTGGTATTATATATAAACTAATTCGCATGCTTTGCCAAGCAGCGATCCTCTAATATGAAGTTCAATCTTATTCCTTTATGAATTATGATCATCATCTGAATTTGAATAACTTATTTGTATATTTTAAGAACAGTTCGATTAAATATAAATGATGATGATGCATGAATACAATCATCATTTATATCTGACCAAAGCTATCTCAAATCAACATATTAGAAAATATTGTAATGCCAAGAGTCTTGGCTCTCCATTCTATATTAGCATTGTAAGGAAATAACATAGCAATAAAGGAGAATGATGTGCATGCCAATTGTTTGATGTAATGCTTATGTTGATTAGCTTTAGATTATCATTTGAGTATGCATGCCAAGTGTTTGTAAAAATGCTACTTGGCTGTAGGTGCACATTTCTTATGTAGATGTTCATGTATTTGCATTTCAAAAGACAAAATAATTGCACTATCATTGCCTAGACATTATAGTGTTGATTTGCAAGCATTTATATTCATTTGAGATCATTGGAAGGCAAACAAGCAAACTGAAAAATACAAAACAGCTAGTAGAGAGATTTGCATGAGAAGTGTTTGACAATATTCCTTGAGACCTAAAACAGAAAACTAAGGTCAGAGATTGTAAGGAATTCAACGGTGGTTTTTCAAAAGTGTGAGCATTGTCATTTTGGTCTATCCCTCTCCTTTAGGTGAAAAACCCTAAAGTGTTATAAGGAAATAGCAACCAAGATCCTTGTTTTGCATTTTGATAACCCTGACGATATTCCTTGAAGGCAAATTGAGATCAAAAGAAGCAAGGGATATTGCAGTTAGCTAGTATTTATATTTTGGGAATTGTATAATTATATTTAATATTGATAATATAATAACAATTATAATTATGATATCGTCTTTGACAATCATAATCATAATGATATCAAATGTTTAATATTTTAAATATATATTTTGTTATTTTAATGTCACGATTTTGGGGACATGACAAAGCATATGCTTTGGGGGGAGAATTATAACCACCTAGCTGAAGGTGCCATCCAAGCTAAAATCTATTGGAATCAAAGATACATATCCAAATAAGCAAATTAGGATTTCACAATTAGTTTGAAACTAGCATAGGCCATTAAATGATTAAAAAATAAGGTAGACTGAAAAAGAAGCAAGAACAACCACAAATCCTCGGCTGTTGTTGCTGAACATGTTGCAAATTGGAAAAGAACAAGCAGAATGAGGAAAAAATTGCAGGGCAGAGGGTATATATAGAAACAAAAAGAAAATATTGCTAAGATCTTGCAATAAATTGAGAATTTCTTGCGAATACACCACAATAATTAGGGAATTTCTTGGTCAAAATCTCATTAACTGTTATTTCCAGAATATCACATTATTTTCATGAATTTATCATAAGCCTAGGCAGCAATCTATATAGCACAATAAATTAAAGATATTTTCTTCTATGATATAAACTAAGATTTTCTGCTTCACTAAACAATGAATTTATTCACAATATGTTTGATAAGTGCCTAAACTGTGTCCAATATTACTTTTCCTGTCATGGATAAAAATATAATTACATATACTCTCCATGCTTCTTGACACAGGCGATTGGAGTTCAAGGAGATGTTCAAAAGAAAGAGGATGCTGCTCGTGTTGTTGAACAAACAGTAAAGCATTTTGGAAGGCTTGATATTCTTGTAAATAATGCTGCTGGCAACTTTCTTGTGCCTGCAGAAGATTTGTCTCCAAATGGACTGCGAACAGGTGGTTGCCCATATTTTCTTTAGAAAGTTCATTCTGTGAAGCATCTTCCTCTAGGGACCTTATTGAATGACAGGAATAGAGTTAAAAATAATACCGAATCAGTAATTAAATGTCTCAATCTTGCTGGAAATTCCTTTTTCTTTTTGTACCTGCTACCACCTATATTTAGAAACATGGTGGACAATTTTTTGAGCTCTGGTTTTGTTAAAATGTGTTTGTCAGAAACTTGTCAAATTGTAAATCATTTCTTTATTTTCTGCTTTAAAGCTCCTTTCAGGCTATCCTGTTTTATGATCCTGATGGCTTTGATTGCTTACCTCAGGGCTTGTTGGTAAATACATTTATTGTGATTTGCATCTGTTTAAGAACCACTACTGACTTTGAATTGATAAATGCAAGGCTTTTTGGTTTTCCTTGAACCAGTGTAAGATGTTACAACCATGCACTATAACCATTTCAAGCAATTCTCTATATTGAAGAAAAGAAGTCGCAGTTGTACACTACATTGATTGCAGGTGTCAAGATGTGTTCTCTATATTTGGTGCCCTATTTTCTTTCTAGAGTGGATTAACCTGTTTTCAAAGGGTTTGTTTATCAATATCCTGGAGGTGTGTATGGGCTATGCTTTGGCAGAAAACTGATAATTCCCATGGTTTCAACCCATATTTAGACAAGTTTTTCAGTCTCTAAATAGATTGACTTACCTCATGGGACTTCATCTGATGTGATTTATATTGTATATTAGTTGTAAGTATGTATTGTTTTGCGAAATCTGTTGTTGAACTTGGATCTGTTTTAGGAATATGTCGATTGATAAAACAATTTGGTGTATTGTTACTGGATTCTGCAGACACCCTGGCTAAACCCAAACAGGTCTGGACCTGGTTCTGATCCTGGTCTGGGTCCTCCCTGGGTTTGCCCAGGGTCTTGCCCCCTGTTCAAGTGATACCTTGCTAAAGTTATGAAATAAGTAAAATAACTAAATCTGAGGTTAGTTTAACTTTCTTGTCTGTTGGCTGTTTGCAGCTCCCATGGTTATGTTAGTCCAGGAAAGCACAGGCTATCTGCTGATCTGTGTAGGTGTTTTGCTTCTGATATCCATTCGATTCTCAGCCTGAATAGAGAGGACCAATATGATTAATCTACATTAATGGTACAGGATCCCTGTAATAAAATTTTGGTATAGCATCTGTTGATCCACTGTCAAAATCTGTTTGCTGCTTTCCTTGACAAATGTCATTCTGACTCCAAACCAAAGGGGGTTAGACAGTTCTATTGACAAGGTGTTTGTGCAATCAATTTTTGGATCATGAGTGAAATGAAGATGCACTAATATAAACCATTTTGGTTTGTTTTAAACAGTTGACAATTAACATGAAAATACCAATTATCAACTGTCATGTATTTAATTTTATACTTTGTGTGAATAATGTATGGAATATCTAGGTTACTGGTTCGGGCTTGCTTGGGTATGTCTAAACAAAAAAAATATAAAAATCATAAACATATACATATTTACTTCAAATAACCTCAAAAAAATAGCTGAAACCTAAAAGGCAGAAAAAATAAATAGATGCATGTAAATAAAACCACATACCACATACATTTATATAATAAAATATACATATAAAAGCTAAATATATTTAATTGAAAAATGTTAATAAATATAAATTAACATTTAAAGACTATATAAGTGATTAAATATAAAATATTATAAATAATTAACATATAAGTAAATAAGTGTAGCTTGAAATACGATTGCAGTGGACACTTGAAAGGTGCTAAAACAGTAAAAAGTAAAGCATGTTTTTTTTAATAATCTTGAACCCAGTAATTACTGCTTTTAATAGAAAAATGCAGCAAGCAATACTCCAATACCTTAACAAGACAAGCCATGGTAATTAAATATCCCCAAAAAAAAGAAAAAAAAAGAGCCACATACAAACTTAAAACAGCAGCAGCACCAACAATAATATATTAATATTAATAACAACACCGCTAGAACACGTCATTTCAATGCACTTACTCATTGGCTATCATTGGAGGAAGAAGTAAGTAGGAGGAGAAGCCACATTAATTATTTCTAAATTGACGTTATTGAAGCATCTTTTCAGGGATTTGGCTTCAATCCTGCTTGCTAGTTAAGTCTGCATTTCCTTGAAGTTGATAGGTCAGCAATCTCAGAAGGCCCAACAAAACAGATTTGGATGTCTACATGTGAGAATGATGGCCTTCCTAGCACAATTTTTTCGGCTTCCTGAGTGTAATGGCACCATTTGATGAAAAATGCAAACAAAAAAAAGGTTTAGAAAAGAAAAATTGTCACCCAATTCGCTACGGCTTCACCTTGGGCTCTACAGAGCCCTGCCTGTACCCACTGTAGTTTGAACTGTGTACCAGGACTAGGTATGAACCAGACTCAGATTTGGGGTTCTTTTGAGTGAACTGGTAACAAAGTATAATATTTAAAATATATAGATTATTTGCATAAAATGTACAATTAAATACATATCACAACAAGTATATTGTATTACCTAACCTGGCTATATCAGGGGAAACAAATCAGTCAACTTTGAACTTGAATCTGAACCAACAACATAGATGTAATGCAATGGCATCTAGTTTGCTCCGAAGTATGTGTCATGCCCTCGAAATAGAATGCTAAAGTATGAAAATAACTAAACATTGAAATAAAATAAATAATAAAATACATATTAAAAATATAAATACAAATATTAATAATTTAATATTAATAAAATATATATAAAAACTAATATAAAATAAATGTATTAAAATAAGGAAATATATAATATATTACAGAAGCAATTATAATTATAAAGGCAACACCCCTAAAAGCAGTGATTAAATGAAAAGGCAATAATTAATATATAAGGGTGCAGCGATTCACTATCAATAATTAACAGCAATGATTAATGTTGTAGAAGGGGCGATTCTGATCAAGAGCAGCAATTAATAAATATCAAACAGCAAATACATTACCTACAGCAGCGATTGGGGTTAATAAAGGGAGGCAGCGATTAATGTACAAAGGCTGCAATTTCATTTCTAAGAGGGCAGCAATCCAAGGAAAAAAGATAATGGAATTAAAAATAAGTTAAGGCTTCAGACCAGTGATTAAGGAATAGTTGTGACTCTTGCAAGGCAATGGTTGTATGAAGAGGTATGACTCTCTCAAGGAAAGGATATATAAGGAAGGGTAAATCACTTGTAAAAGGGCATCAAGGGAAATGAATTAGAAATCTGAATAAGAACAGCAGATTGAAAGAAATGGAAGATCATTTGGGATGTTTGCAGCAATTATTGAGCCTTATAAGTAATTATGGTTCTTTAATATGAATATGAATAATAGATTATTACTTAGATTATATATATATATATATATATATATATATGGTGGAATTGTCTTGGTTTGAATGTTCCTGCCTCTTGGGGCCAGGAGGTGAGTTGTCTTGGTTTGGACGTTGTTCGCTCTTGGGCTTATGAAATGTGCCCCTTAATTTTTCTCTTTGAAATTTCACCAACAACAAGCACCCGTTAAGGATTAGCCAGAATCATAATCAGCTGAAAGTAACCTATGCCAAGAATGCTCACCAAGATCCTATTGAAGGCAAGGTGATAGCATATTGGAAAGGATCGTTAGCAACAACTGAATTAAAGTACAAGCTGGAAATGTAAAGCAGGCAGTGATCCGACCATGTAAAATCCACGCTACCACTTGTTCAGCGGGGGGAAGATAATTACAATGAAAAGCAATTCATCTGCTATCAACAAGCATCCACATAACAGTGGGGATTCTCCACTTGGGAAATGAGAGATACAATGTTTATTCCTCCACACTGGCGGTAAACCTTCCAGAGGTTATAATGTTCGAATTAAACACAAAGTAAATGCAAAAAAGAAAATGACTGGAACAGTACTAGTGTCTACAGCCTTACAATGCCAATCATCTGCAAATTACAAGTGCTATTACAGTATGAACAAAGAAAAATGAAGGAAGATGATCTCTCACACTTATAACCTTCTCAATTACTAAAATTCAAGCCAAAATCTGAACTAATATCAATATGATATATGCAGCCAGCAAACTGTAATCTCAGAAACAACAATAAAACTCACTCCAAAATGCATATTTCTACCTTATTACAATTCCAAAACTCACCAAAACTCAGAACAACACTCCCAAAGGCCCAAAGGCTGGGCGACCAGCAAATATGAGTTTTGACAATGCCAAACAGCCACCACAAGGCAAGTTCGAATCCCAATGCAAGGTGCTGGTGAATGGTACGGCCCTAGGAATGGTACGGCCTTCCTAGGAAATTCCATGCTTCAAAATAAAATCCAATTTTCTGCAAGAAGGGTCACCAATGACATAGAAATTGCTTGCGTCAATACCCATAATAAAATTAAAATCTCATAAAGAGCTACAACAAAAAACGTTCTTCAGCCATGACTGAACCAACAAGCTCAAAACTGAAAATAACATCAAAATTCTCCAACAATGAAGCCCAATATGCACTTCTAAATGAAGTATACTCCCAAATGACCATCTAGGGAACCATAGTTTTAGGCCCGAAGAATGGTGTAAATACTAAGCTCCCCCTTAGCCGGGTTCTAAAATCAATCCAGTAGCATTTCGATAAGTTAAACAATAGATCTTGAATAAATGAGCAAGGTCTCATATAAATAACATTATGAGATGACCTTTCAACTTCCATTAGTTTCCTCCAAGAAGGGACGCCCAAGATATTTTGAAATGTTTTCTTTTTAAAATATAATTAATTCTCCCTCTTCTAGGCGTCCAAGGCTCATGAACATTTAACAAACATTATAAAATATTTAATCTCCTCTTAATGTGGCATCCACCCTTCATGACCACATTTAACAACAACATTAAGTCATAATCTCTAGGCCAAGGGGGCCAACATGGCAATATAATATTTAATGACTTAAATAAATCATTTTACCAAAATAAGCCTGAAAATATTGAAAGCCAATTGTGCTCAACCTGCGCTGCCCGAAATGGAAACTGAACTAACTGCTGATGCTATTGCCCAAATTGGCATCGCCAGAAATAGAGCTTACTAAAAATAGTAAACTCTGAAAAGTTGTCCAATGCCTTTGCATGTCATATCACTTCGAAGCTCTTTGAAAACCTAGAAAGTATCCGCAATCCAAATCTTGAAACTCCAACGAGCAGGCTAAAAATAGCAAGTGCCGGGAAAGGTTGTCAGATGGAGATGCATGTTACACCATTCCGAAGCTCTCCAAAAACCCAGAAAACTCCACCAGACATGCATCGGAAACTCTTACATGAAAACCTTCAAAAATGCTTCAAAACCACTATAAAATAGGAAACCCTAATTTTACCTCTGATGAGCCTATGGGTTTCCAGAAATAGGCTATTAGTCACAAAAGAGCGCATGGCTAAAATGGGGACATTATAGCTTAGATGGGTTGAGTAGTTTACATGCACCTGTTGACGGGTGTTTTATGACCGCACCAACACAGAATAAAGTTTCCCAATGGATACTCTATCCTCTCTTGAACAAAGTATTTTGCATGCTAAGATTGCCAAAAAGATCATGCATTCAACTCCAAGGTTCCTTATGCAGCGGATAGTCTCATTTGGCTTGATGTGATATGCTGGTTATTCCAAGGGGACTTACACAATTGTTTGATCGAAAGAGAAGAACTTGCAAGACACGAATGATTTACCGATGATGCTCAGGTTCTAAACTAACCGGGGAAATACTGAAAGTAAAAAGATAGGGATAGAGATTCTACTATCTACTCCTAAATGTGGGATATGAAGATCAATTCTTGCAAGCTCAAACCAAGTTCTACTTCACCTCACTTCGGACAGCTTCTACAGAGTTGGTGCAATCTTCAAAGGATAATGAAAAATGTTCAAACTATGACCTAATATGCAAATACCATCACAACGATGCATACTAACACATAAATCGTAATTGAAGTTAAGTGCAAAAGTGTTCCAGTTGACCATGCAAGGTGAACCCACCGTCAGTGAGCTTGCTAGTGGTATGGATGAATAAAGCTTGCTCAAACTAAACAACATATTCCACAACTACCAACTACTTGCATGAAATGAAATCTATTTTACTTTAATCTACTTTAAAGCTCTAATTGAATTGGAAAGACGAAGAAGCCTTGCTAGCTACTCATAACGAAAGACAGAATCACCAAGCAATGAGAACTCTTTATATTATGATAGTGTTCACAACAACTCCTTACAAAGCCTTCAAAAGGAAAAATTTCTTTCCTCCTCAATCTAAGCTATGCTAACTTCTAAGCTATTCGCTATATGCTCTCTCTATTCTCTAACTTAAATCTAACTCTGATCAAATCTCTAGTGTCTAGTCTAATAGATTAAAAATGAGGGGGGATGCCCCTTTTATAGTTGGCCCAGTCCAACGAACGACTCAAATTCAAATACAGTGAAGGGCTTAGATTGAGACATGTAAGCCCTAGTCTGGATTCCGCCCTAAAAATCACCACAGAGAGGAGTGGGGTAATGAATGAGCACAAAATATTCTCCACTACTCTGCAGAAACCACCATGAGCAATTAATACACCTAAGGGGTATACTTAATTTTTCTCACACTTGAAAATATTCTCCACCAATGTTTATTTCAACCTTTTCCACCTTGGGCACCTTCACATGTTAGGCCGCATGTTCCCACGCCTTAGAGTATTTCTCATGCCTTTGGCTTGCCTTCTCATCTTGGGCACATTTTGCCCCTAGAACTTTCATCTTCATGCCTTAGGCGTTTTTCTTCACCTCATTTCTAATGGGTGCATTTACCACCTTGTGCTTTTGTTTTCTTGCCTTGGACAATTTCTTAGCCAGCATATAATCTCCCTTTTACCTTGGGCACATATGACCCCTTCTACTTTCATTTCCATTGTTTTAGGCATTTTCACCTTATAGCCACCTTGTGGGTGCATTTGAAGGGGAGAGCTTTCATTTTCATGTGCCTTAGAAATTTCTTAACACCTTCACTCAACTTGAGCGCATTTAGGAGGTGATGCTTCAAGTTTCAATGCCTCAACACTTCTCATGCCCTCTCATTTTTCCTAGGGCACATATGAGGGTATCTACTTTTATTTTCACCACTTAGAGAATTTTAAAAGCTTCTAGATCCTTTGAGGGCACATTTGAAGGTGTATACTTCCATTTTCAATGCCTTAGAAGAATTTCATCGAGCAAGCTACCTTTTCTTGCCTTGGGCGCATTTAGGGGTGTGTTCTCCCATTTTTTACTTAGAAGATTTTTTTACTTCATACTTCTTGCTTGAGGGTGCAATTCAACCCATGTTCTTTCATGTTCGACTTAGAAACTTTCTCAAGTCTCTACCTTCTTGAGGGCGCATTCTAGAGGGTGATATTTTATTTCAACTTGCCTTAGACAATTTCTCAACATATTTACCCCTTGGGCGCATTTGAAGGCATGAGCTTATGTTTCCATGCCTTAGAAAAATTCATAACACCTCCTCACATGATGGGTGCATTTCATAGGTAGAGCTCTCATTTTAACTTGCCTTGGGAAAGTTTCTCCACACAACTCCACACCTTGGGCGCATTTCACCTAGTGAGGTTTCATTTCCCTCATACTTAGAAATTTTTTGAGTTGCTTCATGCTCATGGGCACATCTAGAGGGGTGAGCTTTTGTTTTGCAACACTTAGAAAATTTTCGAGCCTTCAACATTTCCTTGAGGATGCATTTGAGGGTGTATACTTCCATTTTTCTTACTTAGAAGTGTTTCTTATCACCCTGCTTGTGATGGGCGCATTTTGATGGGGGACCTCTTACTTTCTTGACTTAGAAACTTTTCAAGTCTTGCTCCTTTCAACCTTGGGCGCATTTGAGGCCATGTGCTTCAAGTAACTGCATACTTAGAATATTTTGAGTTGCTCCTGCATGATGGGCACAGTTGAGGTGGTGTGCTTTCATTTTCCTCAGACTTGGATGCTTTCTTCATCTCATTTTCTTGGAGCTTGGACGCATTTCAAGGGGTCTCCTTCCAGTTTAACTCGCATGCCTTAGATTTTTCATCTGAAGTGCCAAGGAGACTTCTGGAGGTGGTTCTTGAATACTTAGCCAATTTTTCAGCTTGCTCGCCCTCATTTTCTATTTTTAGTAGCCTTCTGATTTTTGGACTTTTGCAACTTCCATTGACTTGAAATTCGCCAAGCATGACCCTCATGACTTATTTGAACTGTTCACACCTGCCCCTCGTGCTGACTTGCTATTTATAGCCTTGTTCTGGAGGTGACTTACTATAAATAGTAAGTGCTCGGATTGTGCTCAAATTTTACCGGTAGACTGCCTGAAGGATGCTGATAGTGATGGGATACATCAGTTTTTCATTTTTCCCAAGTTTTGCCCCTTTTTTTAGGCACCAAAGCAGGAAACCCTAATCTAACTTGCATGTGCCTCGAATGACCCCCGTTGGAATCCGTTTTTGCTGCATGCTGCTTTGTTCATGAAACTGAAGTGCTAGGGAGCTGCTGGAGTGATCCTGTTAAAATAGTAAGTGTCTGAAAAAGTGACCAATCAGCTGTCGAATGAGTTTGCATGTCACATTGCCTAAGAGATCTCAAAAAACCCAGAAAACCCAAAAAGCTAGTCCACATGTGAGCAACCGCTAAAAAGAGCAAGTCAGCATTTTGACATGCATGTCACATCATCACAAAGCTCCCGAGAAACCCATAAAGAATATCCTGACATGCATTGAAAAATCCCGCATGCAAACCCTAAAAATTGCTTCTGAAGCCAGAACTGCTAAAAATAGAACGTTGTTTGAATCTGTTCAAATTTTGCGTGCAAGTACTTTGAAGTGCCCTGAATATGGTGAAGCAATCAGAATTCCAAAATCTTGAGGGAAAGATCCCAAATTGATTACTTACTAAAAATAGTAAGTTGTTAGAACTTAGTGAAAATTTGATGGGATCTTGCCTGAAGCATCGTGATTGTAGTACCAAGCTCAAATTTTACTTTTCCAACTAGATTTGACCTCGAATAAGCCTGAAGAATGAAAACCCTAATTTCACAGACTTAGTTGAAATTACAACCGGGTCAAATGATGGGACATCCCCGGAAGGACAGAAAGATCAGAGAGAGAGAGAGACACAAAACAACTCAAAACCAAAGCCAAAAGACTAGAATGGAGCAAAAATTAGGGGGTCCCCATTTGAATGGGGTGATGTGTGAAAAGGTCACAACAACACCCTTTCAAGGCTATCCTATCAAGCCAAACTATGACTGGTTGTTAGGATGGATTCAAGGAGTCTCAATCATAAGAAGGATGGATAAGGCAACATGGATAGGGAATGCAGATACAAGTTACCCACTAAGTAGCCCACCCCAAGGGTGGAATTGTTTTAGTTTGGAAATTCCTGCCACTTGGGGCCAAGAGGTGAGTTGTTTTGGTTTGGACACTACACGCTCTTGGGCTTAGCTGAGATAGCTTTAGGCGGACTTATCATGTTTCCCATCCAATTCCTATTATGATTAAACTCCCATTATGCATTATCTATATGGTGTAGTTTAGTTGTTATACATGGTTCAAATATTTATATATGTTTGATCATATGAATTATATTCCAATACTGTGTAACATGATTATAGGACTTAAACCGAGATTTACCTTAAAGCATATAATTGGTAAGATATAACCCTAACTACATTGAAACTTGTGATTCTAGGGCAAGATTTAGGGTAATCCACTTATGATGATACTAATTATGAGAAGCCACCCACTTTGAAAGAAATGGAAGCCTTTGAAATATACTCTCTCAATTTTTTTGATTTTTAAATGAACATTTACAATGTAACCAAGCACCCGTTAAGGTTAGCATAACCCAAAAAATTGCATGAAAGAACTCTAACCAAGAATGCGCCCTAAAACCACTTAAGGAGGAGGGGCGGGCATATGGTCAGAGGATCCCAAGGATCTACTGAATCAAATATTACAATGATTAACACTGAAAGAGAGAGAATAAACTCGACACCAAGAATGTGCACTCAAGATCCTTTGACAGGCGAGGTGCTAACATATGGTGGAGTACTAATGCTGAAATTGAAATGAAATAGGCGGATAACCAGCCATGAGAAACTTTCCACACTACCACCAAATAGTGGGGGGAAAAAAATTACAATTCACGCTTCGTCTGCTGCGGCAAGCATCCACTCATGAGTGGGAATTCACCACTTTTCCATTGGGTACAATGAGAGAATTATAAATTTCTTTTTTCCACACTGGCGGTAAACCATCCAGGGGTTACAATGTGATAATTAAACACAAATAAGCAACAATTAAACAGACTGAAACAATACTACTGTTATCAGCTTTACAAAATGAGGAAGAGCTGCAAATTACATGAGAATTACAATAGCTTTGAAACACCAAGAAATAGAAGTTCTCCCACTCTAGATTTCTCTCAATAATTGAAGGAATAACTTGAAGCCAAAGACTGAAATAATTCTGATATAAAATCAGCAAACATCAACTCACCCAAAAAAGTCAAATCTCTTACCACACTCCACGAAATTGAACCAAACTGAAAGTGTCTCTCCTCTATAGCTAGGCGACCAAGAAAGCACCGCTTTCCAACATTCAAACTCAGCAAAGACAACCAACACACAATCCAAAGAAATAAATGAATGGTACGGCCCTAGGAGAGGGTTGACCTCACTTATAAAATCAGCCACTTCATATTAAAATCTGTCCTTGCACCAAAAGGGGCGCCTCTAGCATATAGATGGATAGAAACAATACCCATGAGCAAACAAAAATCATACCAAAAGCTGTATATGAAAATCTCTTTCAGCCAAACAATAACCAGCAACATGAAAACTGGAAATATCTCACCAAAACTCCACAATAATGCTCGATATGTACTTCTGGATGAAGTACACTCTTAGATCACCATCTAGGGTACCATAGTTTCAGGCCCGAAGAATGGAGTAAACTTGCTAAGCTTTCCCTTAGCCGGATTCTGGATTTCAAACCAGCAGCATAATTTTACAATATTTTCCAAAGATAACATAAGCTGGAGCAAGACTTCTCTTTTATAGAAAAAGAGGTGACTTTACAAATTCCCAAAACTCCTTCAAGAATGGAACGCCAAAAGTCCCCTTTTTGAAATATTTTATAATTCACAAATATTTAATCCCTCTTAAAAAGGCATCCACTTCAAAGCATAAATAAAATTAATTAAATGTTTAATATTTCCTTCATGAAGGCATCCCCCTTCATGGCCACCTTTTAAACACAACTTAAAGTTAATGAGCTAGGCCAAAGGGTCAACTTGAAATTAAAACATTAATGTCTTGAAATATATTATTTCACCAAAATGGCCTCAAAATGCTGAAAGCCAATTATGCTCCAAACTGCACTACTCGAAATGGAAACTGAGCTGACTGCTGATGCTACTGCCCAAGATGGCACTGCCAGAAATAGAACTTACTAAAAATAGTAAATTTTGAAAAGATGCCCAATGCCTTTGCAGGGCATACCACTGCGAAGCTCTCTGAAAATCCAGAAAGAATCTGCAATCGTTATTCATGCAAACCTTCTTTAGAACCCCTATAAAATAGGAAACCCTAATTTGCACATCTGAGTAGCCTACGGATTTCCAGAAATAGGCTAAATCCAAATGAAGAGCGTAGGGCGAAATTGGGGACATTACAACCTTTAACAAAAAATGGTATCAACTTTTGAAACAATCTGGTTATAATGGAAAAGGATGTGGGGTGAAAGAACAAGGTATTCGAGTTCCTATAGAGCCTAACATACAAGAGACAACAAGAGGCCTTAGTTATTGTCCTTCAAAGATAACAAAAGCGTCAAAAAACCATCACTCAATGTCAATGTCATCATGAAAGATTCTCCCAAGACAACTCTAAAGTTGAAACATCCTAAATTGATAGATACCACGAGAAGTGACATGTCATTGGACATCTTTTAGAATGATGAGTCCCTAGCAGAATTTTTGGGAGCTTATGACACTTTACCATGTTACCATCATAATCAAAGATTCACCTATTGTTTAAATGCTAGGGGATACTTTGGTGAAGAAACTAATTTGGAAAAAGACGAATCTCAACAAATCCTTGACGTTCCAAATCAAAGTGCATTACTTGTGGGAAATACTACCAATATACCAATGGACTTAAATAATAAGGAAAAGGTGATTCAAATTGGAAATTTTCTTGATGAGGATGAGCAAGAAGATCATGCAACTTGATTAAATGATTTTCCTGAAATTTTGGTTTGGACTTATTCAGATATGTCGGGTATTGACCCCAAGATTGTCACTTAACATGGTTTTTGAGGAAAATGCTAAACCGGTAAGACAAAAGATACGCAAGATGAATCCTAAGATAGCATTATTGGTTAAGGTTGAGATTGAAAAACTCTTAGAAGCTGGCTTCATTCGCCCCATTGATTATTCACCTTGGATATCTAATATTGTGGCAGTAGCAAAACTCAATAATCGCATTAGGATGTGTACGGATTTCTAGGATCTTAATAAAGCATCTTTGAAGGATGATTTTCCCCTTACTAATATTCACATGATAGTGGATTCAAGTACAAGACATGCCTTATTATCATTTATGGATGGATTTTCAGGATACAATCAAATTTTCATTAACCTTCAAATCAATACAAAACAACTTTTACTACACCATGGGGAACATTCTGTTGGGTTGTTTTGCCTTTTGGATTGAAAAATGTTGGAGCCACATATTAAAGAGCAATGACATTAATAAGAATTTGTAAGTATAATATGAGGCTAAACCCAAAGAAATGTGTCTTTGGTGTGGATAGTGGAAAACTATTGGGGTTTATATTATCACATAGAGGAATTGAGGTGGAAGCAAAGAAGATTGATGCTATTATAAACATGGCACCTCCTAAGAATATTTTGCAGTTGCGTAGCTTACAAGGAAAGATTCAAGCTATTTTCTGTTTTGTTGAGTCATTGGCAGATTAGACTCTTCCTTTTATCTAGCTCCTTAAGAAAGAATCAGAATTTAAAATGGGGTGAGGATTGTCAAAAATATTTTGAGAACTTGAAACAATACCTAGCTAATCCTCCTATTTTGCAGCTAGCTACTCAAGGAAAACCTTTTATCCTTTACATATCAGCGTCAACCCATGCTCTTTCTATGTTATTAGCTCAACAAGATGAGAATGGCAAGGAACATCCTATTTACTACATTAGTCGAACATGGATTGATTACGAAACTCGGTACACGACTATAGAAAAACAATGCTTGGATCTTGTCTTCACTACAAACAAATTGAGACCTTATTTTTTAAACGTGGAAGTGCACGTTGTGACAAAATTTGATCCCTTAAAACATCTCTTTGCTAAAATAGATTTGTCTGGATGCTTGGCTAAGTGGGTTATGTTATTAACTGAGTTTGACTTTAAGTTTGTTGCTCAAAAAGCGATCAAGGGTCAAGCATTGACCAACCACTTAGCTAAGGTTCCCTCACCTTTAGCATTACCAAATGTTGATTCATTTACCGATGAGAATGTGTTGAAAATTGACAATAATGAAACATGAGAATTATACTTTGATGGATCTAAGTGTCAAACTAGTTTCGGAGTAGGGGTTATATTAATACCGCCTTCAGGAAAACCAATTCCCTTATCCTATTGTTTAAATTTCCTATGTACAAACAAAATTGCGGAGTGTGAGGCCCTTATTGCTGGGATATGTGCGGCCTTGTCTTTAGGTGTTTAAGACATTCGTATATTTGGTGATTTTCAATTGATCTTTAAACAAATCAATGGGTCTTATCAAGAAAAACATGATAAATTATTGCAATATAAAGATCTTACGATGACATTGCTAGAACGTTTTAAATCATACACTATTGACAATGTTCCACGAAAGGATAATAGACATGCAAATGAAATGGCAAGCACAACTTCCCATGTTTCTCTCGAAAATTCTTCACTGGACTTCACATTCGTTGTTCACGCCCTCACAAAACCATTGATAGATGAAAAGATGAAAGAAGTCTTAGTTGCCAATATCAAAGCTTCTAGTGAATGGTATACTCTGATATTCAATTATTTAAGAGAAGGTATCTTTCCTGAACCAGCTACCAAGAACACTAGAGCTCGTATTCGGAAACTTGCAGCTCGATACATAATCCTAGTAGATGTGTTATATAGGCGGTCATTCAACAGTCTTCTTAGATGCCTTAAACAATTTGAGATCCCTCTAGCCCTTGAGGAAGCTCATGCGGGTGCTTGTGGGGGGGGATTGTGGAGGACGATCGTTGGTTCAAAATTTAATTTGCATAGGATATTATTGGCGAAACATGGAACAAGACTGTTTTGATCACGTTAAGAAATGTCATAAATGTCAAGAGCATAACAACTTGATTCATGCTCTTGCTTCCGAACTTCGTGCCCAAATTCCTATTTGGCCATTTTTGGTATGGGTTTGGATCTTATTAGAAGGATTTATCGTTCTTCGTCAGGACATACATTTATAATAACTGATACAGATTATTTCACAAAGTGGGTAGAGGCAATTCCTCTTCATTCCACAATTTTTGAAGTAATTTGTTGTTTTATTTTGGAAAATATTATTGCTCAATTCGGTATTCCTTGAACCTTAATAACTAATAATGGGACACCATTTAAGAATAAGGAAGCGAATAAATTTTTGGAAACATTTCACATTCAAGATCACTTTTCTACACCTTACTACTCACAATCTAATGGTTAAGCAAAAGCAACAAACAAAACACTTGAACAAATCTTGCGTAAAGTAGCTAGTAAACATAACAAGGATTGACACACTCAACTTGTACATTGTGGGCTTATCCTATGAGGATTCCTACGTCTACAAGAAATACACCATATAACCTTGTTAATGGTGCAGATGCAATAATGCCCTTAGAGTTAGAAATTCCCTCCTTGAGAATCTCTCTTAGGGGCCTTATTGATGATAACACTTATAGAGAAAAACGTTTACAACAACTTGAAATGCTCAATGAACATCATATAAATTCTCTTGAACATCTCCAAGCTTATTCAAAAAGAATGCAACGTAATTATAATGATAATGTAATTCCTCGCTCTTTTAACCAAGGAGATTTGGTGTTGTATGAAAATCAATGTAATGTAAATGCTGCTCCAGATGAAAAGGGAAAGTTCAACCCAAATTGGCTAGGGCCTTATATCATTGATGAAGACTATGGGTCTAGAGCCTATAAACTTAAAGCAACAGATGACACACCTCTAAAAGAGCCTATCACTCTATGCATTTGCGCATATATTACACCTAGTAATCTTTTTGAATAGTATGTATTTTAAAACATGTTGTTAGATTAAGTAGATAGTTTTCTATTTTATCTCACATTGCTTCATTCTTGACAAACATTTTTGTGTGTCTTGAATTATTAGGAGTAGTTGTTCATTTACTTGAATTATTACTTTTTTTTGCATGCTATTCAATCATGTGTGTGTTGTGTTAAAGATATCATTATATGCATTTAATTTTACAAATTAGATCATAAGGGCTTCTAATTTAACATAATTACACTTAGACAAAAATGTAGCATTTAAGAAGGCATAGGTGATTAATTAGACCACATTCATCACATAACAATCAGATCATGGAGACATTTATTAAATAATCTCAAGATTGTTTAATAGATCACATCGACATCTAATACATAGAAAACAAAACATGCTCATAAAGTTCATATACATCATGGTCACCATGGTAGAAAAATGTTGTGTGTCATAGTATGATACATCTAAGTGGGCCTCTGACTACCAGACTCGTAGGGGCTTGATGGTGGTGCTTGTTGGGAGACAATGGATCGTGAGCGGCTCATGGAGCTCATCCGCTCTCGTAGGCCCTAAACTTGGCCTATAGCTATCCCCTCCTGTAAGAGTGTTGCGGCACACTCCCGGTCAATCCGATCCCTATCCACATGCACTCTACTAAGCTCCAACTGCACCTTGTTGAGCTCCGAACGTAAGAAAACCTGCATATCGCTCTCAAAAGGAGCCCGAGTGGCTCAAAGCTCCTCATAGGCAGTCTTGAGCTCCTTAAGTGTGGCTCTAGTTTGATCCTCCCTGGCACGGATCTCCTTGATCTCAAGTCTAAATAAATCGATGGTCCTCATAGCATTGTCGTAGGACATCCTCCACTGTGTTAGACGCTCAAACAAATCAGCATGGCACCCCATGCTAGGCAGTGGCCTATGCTTAGTCTTTGTCCCCTGGTGTGGGGGCATTGGTGGAAAAATATTTGTGGTGACTCGACTGAAGAACTCGAGCCACTCCCATGTACCAACTGTGACAAATAAAACATGAAAATCAATCAGAACTAGGTATAATGAATAAACATAAACATAGTTAATAATGCATATAACATAACCTAGATCACTAGCCCGCCACTCAGGATCTCGATATGACACTATCGAGATGCAGGTCTCTCCTTAGCGGCATTTGCGGCCTCTATTGGCTAGCCGTTGATCCTCCTCATCAGTAGTATCTCCATGCACACCCCTATCCTCTATCACATCCTCTCGATATGGCAAAGGTCCAAGATTGCCTGCAAGATGATCGTCAAGGAAGGCGTGCTGAGGTCATGCTGTCATCCACCATCTCTCATAAGCTATAGTGGTGCCTACATCATCCAAGTTAGATGCTAGTGGTGCATCCCTATCCTCATCATCTGAATCACTAAAGGTGATGTTGATGATTGTAGGATGGCGGATGTCCCTTGCTCTTGCACCGCTATGTGCAGATCTCAAGAATGTAGGCTGTTGGCTAGGTGCTATTTGTATTTTCCCAAATTGACGCATGGCACAATCATAATAGAATGGCATGATGAATAGTCATGGCATCCAACAAGTAACCTATCCTATTGCATCTTGGCCAATTGCTATGTAAGACCTGGCCACTACTGTAGACTCCTAAATGGTCTCCATACTATATCCTCCTCCTCTAGATGATTGAACCTAACTCTCTAGTGCTACAGATCTTCGCACTGCCAAGATCGCCTCAAAGTATAACAAAAGACTTGTGGATAACTGAAAGCCGTCATGGTGGGAAATCCAATTGGTCTGGTACATGTAATATGCTCAAATGCCCACACCTGAAGAAGGGTACAATTGACAATGTTGTGGACCTCTCGGTGGACAAAGTGACCAAGATCATAATAAAGATGTGCGAGCATGCTCCATCCCCAAGAATAGACTATTTGGTGCTCCTCCATCTCACGCAAATTATGAAAGAGGCCCCCATCAAGGTGTGCGCCTCGTCCATCGGGTGCAAGAGCTAGGGGGACAACCACACACATGATCCGATGAACTAAGTGAGCATTTGCATACAAAAGCCACTCAAGCTTGATGTGAGCTCTTCGGTTGGTGGGAGTTATGCGGCAGTTGGTACAATACTGAATATCATCTCTCATTTTTCGACGTGTGCGGAACTCATCAAAATGGATGGTCTTGCCTCAGATAGGTAATCTAAGTATGTGGCGTATATCCTCCAAGGTCACTGTCATCTTCCCTGGTAGGAGATGAAATGTGCAAGTATCTGCATTCCACCGCTCAACTGATGCCTTCATGATACCTCATGGGGGGCATGAGGTATACCCAATACAACCTAGTGATACACAATCTACCACGCCTTACTAAGCTGTGTAAACTGCTCTCGGAGAAGAGAAAACAATGGTCCTCCCAAATGCTGTTGAGCATGTGGCGGATCTTGGAAGAAGCAAAGGAAATCGTTAGTGACATGGCAAAATCATTAACCAAACAGTTGAAAGAAAATAAAGACTGATTCAGGAGATAGGTGCCATTCTGGGATAGGGGCGCCATTCTGGGACAAGGTCACCATTTTGGGATAGGGTTGCCCAAAGAGGACATAGTCGCCCAGTTTGGAAAAGGACGCCATGATTTTAGAAAAATTCTTAAAACAATACAAAATACTAAGGAAAATCACAGGGAGTAGGTACAAGGAAGTCACCTCAGGTGTGATGGCACCGTCCGTAACCTCTGCTCGAACCTCAAGTCTCGGGGGCTAGTATGGTCGTCAGCTCGACATCTTCACTCCTCTTCACCAAGGTATCTTTCTCAGAATCTTCAAATAGTAAATGTGAAAATGATGGTCAAAAAGATGATTTTGCACTTACATATAGAAAATTTTCTTAATAGCACATTCCATTCAAATCACTATAAAGGGGGCTAGTGAACTCCAATTTTGATGCCGTTAGTTGCGATAGATTCGTCATTCCGTCCCTGATCATCTCCAATTTTTATTGATAGATGGCGTTGTGGTCTCATAACTCTATCGTAAGCATTTCTATCAATAAACCTAGTAGTTCGATGTGGTTAGATTGCTACCCTAATTCCACCTCCATAAAGCAAGTGGAATTAGGGGGGACATACATCTACCCTTGAATTTTGTTCTCTATAGAAGTTCGAAATGTCTATTTGAAAGTATAAGATGATTTTGAACAACTAACAAATCAACTTTGCAGGATGAGGTTCCTAACATTGTGGTTTTGCAAATGACTATTTTGGGGGCTTCATTCTCTCGTTTTCAAATGAATCATAATATTCATATGGGCATCCTTTTATGTAGCATGATTTATTTTTAGTACTTTAGCTTGCATATGCACGTAGTGTCATATGGCCGCTAAAGTGGGGGCTAAATGAAGCGTAGAAAATTGTACTCCCTTGTAGGTGATAGTACAATTTCATGCTTAGTTTGATGTAGAAGCATCTAGCAACCTAAAAATAAGAAGGCACCAAGAAGTTTGGTGAAAGATTTCCCGTTGTATGCTCAAGTTTACATGACATTTTTGATTGTTTTGCTTTAATTTTGTTGTGCTTTGAATAGTGGCGGTTATGCAATTTTTGGTTTTTGGTGTCTCTGTTGGCATTTTTTGACTGGTAGTTGTTAGAAGATGTATTGCCACCTTTAGGAAGAGCTACAACCAAGAAACGGTTGCAATAGAGGAAGTATTGATTAGTTAGTGGAAAGAAATTTGGCCTGAGCAAGAACCAAATACCGATGGAGATATAAACCCTTGCAAGAACCAAATGCCGATGGAGAGATATGGGAAATTGAGATAAAAATAGGCTTAATGCTGATAAAGATTAGCACAGAGAGGAGTTAGGGTCTGCGAAGAAAGATAAGATGAAATAGATGGAATAGTGATGGAAACCAAAGTGATAAGCTTCAATGCCAAGAGTGGTGTGGTCATGCTAAGAGAAGAGTGGAAAAATGGAGGCAGATTCAGATATGGGGCGCAAATTTTAGTGAGAGAGAATAGTCCATGACAGAGTGGAAGAGGGTGCACAGTTTTAAGAGAAAGCTCAAGGCATCACAAAAGAAAAAAGACTATTGTTTGAAAGGGAAAAACACCCAAGAGGAGATCACTGTCATCATTTTCAAGAATATAAAATGCAAGAATGAGAGGAACGACAGAGGAAAGGAGTGCAAGTAGATTGGTCCAGGTAGAGGCTGTGATGGAATTGAAGTGGGTTTTAAAGTTTACCATTTTTGGTTGATGCAAGCATCTATGAACTCCGCTTCTCATTGTAAACTGTAGGCTCTGTTTATCGTTTCATTGAATAAAGAATGAATTACTTGTAGTGTTAATGTTGTTCTTTGAATGCTTGAATAAGGAATGCTTTTGCAAGGTTCTTGTCCCCTCCATATTGTATTGGTCAAGCTGTTTGCACCAGTGGTCTGAAGGAAGATTAGATTGAATTGAATAATCATTGTTTTAATTCTATCTAAGTGTATTGCTAATTGTCTGAGTTCAAATTGAGGTTGTTTTTTCCTTTGGATCAAGTTTGGACCTATTTTAGTGATCCTTGCTTTCATGCATTTTCAACCCCTCCTAAATAGGCCCTAATTCCCTTTTATTATGCATTTTGAGGCCTATTTTATCATTGTCTGACAAATTAAAAACATTGAATAAATGCAAACAAGGAATGTTTTTCCCCCGATACACTTTGTCCTGGAAAATAAGGCTTTCGAGATCTAATCTTTAGTAAATTAGAGAAATGCCTATAAATACCTAGTCTTTTCACCATTTCAAAACTAGAAAAAAAGAGACAACAGTCGAGCAAACAAACTTTGAAGTCTTGGAGTAGCATTACTTGAAACTGCAGATCTTCAAGCCCATTTGCAGATTTGATCAAGCTTTATCACATGATTGAAAGTTGATGCCTATGGAAGGACATGATGGATTCTAGGTTTGGGAGATGCATTTGGCCACTTCCTTCAATCTAATGACTTGTTTCCTAATGTTCTCATCTTCAAGCTTCATTCCTCTTGTAGCCTAAAGCAAGGTATCATTGCATTTCAAATTTACTTAGGGTGTTTGACTTCTCCCTAATTGGATCTTGTCATTTTCATATAGGAATCTCTCTCTAGTACAGTTGAGTAGGGTTTTCTTTGCATTTGTAGCTCATAACAACCTTAGATACATATAAGGTTAGGGATTACACACTGTTTTCTATCAGATCTTTGGATTTTTGTTGAGGTTTAATTACCAAAATAGGAGTTTGAACAAGGCAAACCCCCATAGAGCCACACGAACAGTTTCTTTTGTAGATTTGTTATAGGTTCAGATCCGAAAATGGAGATTTACAGGTATAGGAACAAATAGTAGATAGAGGGCTACAGGACCACATTTTGAAGTTTTGGCAAGGTTTACAAAGTCCCATTTGCCTAGGGGCAATTGAGCCCCTCTGCACATGCCAGATCTAGATTTTGGTGACAGGTACACATCATCTGACACTTCCCATATCCACTTGCAATTTACAATTTTAGTCTGTGTATTTCCAGAATATTGCATTTTTCATATCAGGTCATATAGTCCAATTAGGTTAATCATTCCAAATCATTTCTAAGACTCAAAATGATTAGATCCAGGTCTGATTGGCTCATGCTTGAAGTTGAAAGTCAATCTTTGTACCTTGTGGATTTGCATCTTAATGAAACCCTTGGAAAAGTGAAATTGATCCTAGGTTCTTTGCATTTAGGACCCATCTCAATCCATTTTTTCTATGTATCATCTATGTAGTCTAATTGTGGGTTCCTTGCTCATCATGAAACATATCATGTATAAATAAAGGAAAAAAACAAAAAACTAACCAAGTTCATCATTCATTTTTCAGCTAGTTGAAAAATATTTGAGTCAATAAAACCAAAAGAAATTGAAGGTACTATCTGGGGCATCCATCAACACCATGACAATAGGGCAAGACAAGAGGTTCTTTGAACTAATAGAAATAATTTTCTTTTCATTGATAGGCCAAGGAACTTATGGGTAGGAAATCTGAAGTGTTTGTTGAAGGTGTTTTTGAGGGCATAAGTGTAGGTAGTTCCAATGTAGCCTTTTTTGTAAATGAGGAATTGGAGTGCAATTCTTCTAGAGTGAGCACATATTTCTATATCTCTATCATAAAGTGTCCATAAGGAATAGAAGTAATTTCAGACTTTTATATCTTGAGTTTTCTATCCCAAGAAGGTGTCTCTTGATAGAAATGTTGATGTTTTCTTACTTTTATTTCTGTTCAAAGTAATCTGTTCTTGTTTCCTTCATATGGAATGTAAATAGTTTTCAAAGTCATAAATAATCTCTAGTTTTTTTTATTTGGGAAAAAACCTAATTAGGTTAACCATGCTTATCCATGGAAAAGTCAATTACAGAGCATTGTTAGAGTTTGGAACTTTGGACCATAAGTCTGCAAACATGTTATTAGGATTGGGAAGAATGTTTTTGATTAAAGGTAAAACAGGTTTTGAAGGAACCTAAAACCCTTTACAAAGAAACACTGCCTAAGAGATAAGCATAGCCAACCGACAACCAACCATTAGTGAACCAACACAAAACAAAACAAAAAAGAAACAAAACACACTATTGTAATTTCTTAAGAATCTTAGCTGCTTCAATGTCCTGTTTATATAAGCGATTATGAAGGTTAACCACCTCCTACTACTCTTTCTTTTGAGCTTCCAAGGGTTTCTTGGAATGACTATGAGTGGGAGCACTCGGTCCCTTCCCAACAAAAGTACTACCCTGTTTACCTTTAACCACAAACTCATCAACATTATCAACACCCATGGGCATCCCCATCAGATCCTCATCCTTCAAATTCTTGACCTTTTCATTCAGAATGTAGAGCCCTTCTACGTTGTTCTCAATAGTAGTTTAGCTCACCTTCACAAACTTCTCCATATTTTGATGAACATTCTAAATTTTATCCTCCAAAACCTTGATACGGATCTCATAATCATTCTTCATCAGACTAACATCCTTAGCCACTTCTTCCAGGATAGCTAACATCTTTTTGTTCTTACTTTGTTCCTAGATAAATCCTCATTGCCATCCTTCTCCTTCATCTTGTTCTTAAGAGACCACAACTTCACATTAATCTGGTTAATTTCCAAAAAAAAACCACTTGGATAGTTTAAATTGGCTCACAACATGCTCCTTAGCCAGACTAAGCACATTGTAAATTTCCTCCCGATTGGTGTTGAGAAAATTAAAATCCTCAAAGAACTCATACGGAGGACCTTCGTCTTCATGAGACAAATCAATATGCTAGTTTTTTCTAGATTCTCCCATTTTCTCTTTGCCTTTAGACTTACTTCTCTCTTGGTTTTTTCCAAAATCCTCCATTTCTCTTTGCCTTTAGACTTGCCTCTCTCCTCCCCCTCGCTAAGAGAGGTCTTCTTTTTCTCTTTCTCAACAACTTGCATCTTCCTCACTAGGTTGTCCTTATCAACTCCCTTATCGGGTTTTATCTACTTCCTGTTATCACTAGTAGAATGCACATTTGTCTCCATATCACAATCCCTAGTAAAGGAGCCCCCTATCCAAGAGATTTGGGGTTTATCTTGTTTCTTAGATATCTTCTTAGTTTTAGTTTTTTCCTCAAAGGGGGGGTTTGAATAAATTTCCATAGAGTCCTCATCACCCTCCTCCACAATCCACTCTTCCTCCTTCGTTTTATCTTCAGTATCAGTGGACATATCTGAGTAGTGCACTCGATATGGGCGGTAAATCTTATGGTTTTTTGAAGCCTTATTAGACTTAGCAGGGATAGACAAGGATTTCACATGTTCCATAATTAACAAAATCAGACCTTCATGAAGAATAGGAAGTTTAGAATTTTTCCTATGTTCTCTGATGCCATATTCAAGAGAAGCAAGCAAATAAAACAGAAAGGAATCCGCTTGTTTATGGTGAAAGTAGTTAAGCAAGATACAGTGGTGACCAAACAGAGAAGTGAACCTACCATCAAGAGTAAAATACCACATAATTACCTCAGCTATGTCGGCCCAAATTGGCTTGATGGAATTCTTGTCACATCCTCCTGAGAGTTTGATAAGTTTATCTCTCTCATCCTTCTTGAAGAATTTGTTTATTGCCGCCTTTGACCGCTTTTCTATCTGTGAGAATATTTTTACCCTCTGTGGACAACCCAAAAATTTGCCCAATTAAATCCTCTGAAATCTCCACATCCTTACCATAAACGGACACCATGCAGTTGTTCCAACCTTTAACAAAAACCTTGGTAACTTGTGGATCATAGCCATGAAGTATTAAGGAGTAACCCCTCCTTCCACCAGGATTTTCCAGACCTGAGCATTACTCATCGTCCCTTCGCAATAAATCGGCTTGACATGACTCCTATCACCACCCATGATTGAAGGAATAGATGAACAAAGAAGTAGCAGAATGAAATAGAGCATACCCCACCACAGATGAGAAGAAAAGGGCCCAAAATATTGCCCATAATTCGTGTGAAAGTCACTTTGAAGTGACTACTATTAATCATACTCATTAATGGCGGATCCACCTTAACTATGCTGACTTTCATGATTAATGGTGGCCTTACCATTGAGGGGAAGGGGGTTGTGGGAGTCCCACCTTTGCATCAAAGAGTTAGAAACTCCCAGGTTCACAAAATAATCAACAAGCTTATTGCCCCACTATAAATATGGGATATGTGGCACTCTTCAAAGGACTTGAGAATAGTTATTGAGTCCCTTATTATATTTTCAATCGTCCTACTAGGGCTATGAATCTCTTTAAGACAATTAATGATATTCAGGGAGTCACCTTCAATCAACACCTTCTTAAACCCTTGGGAATGGGCCACTTTCAGTCCATTGTAGGCTGCAATTGCTTCAACAAAAGGTTTGTTTGGGTACCCAAGGGAGGCGCCACTGCAGAAATAAACCTACCATTAAAACCTCTCAAAACTCCCTCACTTTCTGTAGGCCTCGGGTTACCCTTAGTCGCCCCATCAAAGTTAATTTTGATCCAATCTCTCGGAGGAGCGCACTAGACACATTGTCCTTGGAATGCTTGACTTTGTAGATTGGAGTGGAGATATCAAAGGGAAGATTCCATCTATTAGCAACCTGCAGATCATAATCAGAAACAAAGACTTTCGAGCCAACCAGATTAAAGTTAGAAATCTCAGCTAAGAAATTCTCCTTAATAGAGTAACGGATTTTGAAGGAAAGTGTTTGAGAGGACAAGAAAGAGTCCCTAAAAAAATCCTATTATTTCTTTCAATCTGAATCCCCCATGCAATATGAGGGTTAATCAAGGACCAAAGAAACAAGAGAGAAGGATTTCTGGATAGAGGAAACCATTGGGACCAAACATCACAAAATGTATAAGGAAAGACCCAACTCAGATTCCAATGAGAGAGAATATAAGCCCAAATGTCCTTGACAAAGCTACAACCAATAAGGAGATGGATAAAACTCTTAGAATCTGCCTCACAGAGAAAGCATCTATTAGGCAACAAAAACCCCCGTTTGCACAAGTTATCAATAGTAAGCACTTTATTTCAAACCAACAGCCAGAAAAAGATATTGATTTTAAGAACCAGCTTAGGATTCCACAAAGAAGCCCAAAAAGGAGGGGCATACTGAAGATCTAACTGCTGAAAGAAAGCAGAAGCCGTAGAGAACTTGCCATTGGAGGAAATGTTCCAAACCACATGATCAAACATGAAAGAAGCAGGAACATGCACTGAAGACAAAAAAATTTGAATATCAAAAAGATCCGGGTGGATAGTCAAAAGATTTTTCCATCTGCCATCAGAAAAATAATCAGCAACTAAGGAACCAAAAGTCTTGATACAAATATCTCTAAAGGGATTCACCCACGATAAATCCTTAAGAGGGCAGTTACCAATCCACCAATCATCCCATAAGAGAATGTTGAAACCATTCCCCAAAGACCATCTAAGGCCTTTGGAAATGACAAATCTAGACTTCATCATACAGTTCTAGAGGACCGAACCAAGAGGAAGATCATGCTGAGCCACAATAAGATCTCAGAAACTATCAAAACCTCTAAGATATTTGCTAGTGAAAATCCGTGTCCATTTTTTATTTTTAGAAAGAAGTCTCCACAATTGTTTAGCAAGGAGAGCATAATTAAATTCCTTGATTCTTCTAATCCCAAGGCCTTCAAGCTTCTTAGGCTTGCAAACTTGCTCCCAAGCCACAAGATGCAATCTTTTTCTTTCTTTTGTTCCAGCCCACAAGAAATTCCTTTGGATGAGCTCAATCTTATTCAATTTTTTTGGGAATCTTGAGAAGGCTCATCGCGTAGACAGGTAAGTTTTGAAGAGTGGATTTAATCAATTGGACCTTACCAACTTGATTGAGCAAGGAACCTTTCCAACCAACTAGCTTAGATTGGAATCTATCTATCAAGAATTCCTATCCAAAAGGAATCAGGGACATTATTAGAATACAAAGGCAGTCCAAGATAGGAGGAAGGAAGTTTGCTTGAACACTTAAGAATATAAGTGATTTTCCTTTTTCTAGGTTCAAGAGTGTTCATGAAGAAAATGGTGCTTTTTGGAAGACTAGCTTTTTGGCTAGAGGCAACTTCATAGTTAAGCAAGATAGATTTTAAATGCTTAGCTTCTCACACTAAAGATTCCCCTAAAAATATAGTGTCATCAACGAATTGCTGGTGAGAACAAACTTGATCATTGGAAGAAGGGGACAACACCTTAAGATCACCTTCGTTGACTGCCTTTTGGATGAATCTGCCCAAAGCCTCAACCATGATAACAAAGAGGAAAGGAGGAATAGTTACTCCTTGTCTGAGTCCTCTCGAACTGTAGAAAAAACCAAAGGGGGAACCATTGACAATCACATAAAATTTCGGGGAAGAAATCAACTGCCAAATGATTTGTAACATCTTATTGCCAAAACCAAAATCCTTCAAAACTCTAATCAAGAATTGCCAATTAACACGATCATAAGCCTTCATGAGATCCAACTTCAACAAAAAACCAGATTTCTTATTAACGGACAAAGAATGGATGTTCTCATGCACAGTAAGAATAGAATCAAGGATTTGTCTCCCAGGAACAAAACCATTATGCTGCACAAAAATAATCTTAAGAAGAATAGCTTGCAATCTAGAAGCGAACACCTTAGAGAAAATTTTGTAAATCGAGTTGTAAAGACTGATCGAACGAAAATCACCAAAAGAATTAGGCCCAATCTTCTTAGGAATGAGAACAATAAAAGTAGTATTAAGCTCTTTAAGCAATTTTTTTCTTCCAAAAAACTCTTTCGTAGCATCAAAAACATCCTTAGACACAAAATCCCAAAAGAACTAGAAGAAAAACAAAGGGAAACCATTCGTACCAGGAGCTTTATTGCCTTCAAATGAAAACACAACTCTTCTGACTTCTTCCTCCGTAGGAATGCAAACAAGACTTTGAAATAAGATTAGGAATAACACTCTTGGCAGCCAGGATCTAGATCGTGATCAACAAAAAGAACGTTAGAAAAAAATTCCGAAGTGGCCAGCATAATATCTTCCTCCTTATCCAAATTAGCTCCATTATGAAGAATAGATTTTATGCGATTAGCAACACAGGCTTCAAATTAGAAAGATGGAAGAATTTAGTATTCTTGTCACCACTCCATTATGAAGAATAGATTTTATGCGATTCAGTAACACAGGCTTCAAAGTAGAAAGATGGAAGAATTTAGCCATATAGCCCTCGATCTTTGTTTCCAGAGCTCCTCTTCTTTGGATATAATATCATGAAGACGGGATAAAATAGAGTTCTCTTGATCAAGGATGAGGGGATCAGAACTATTAATTTAAATCATCCCTTGGATCCCATCTAACTCTTCCTTAATATAAGCCTTTTCTTGGAAAATTTGACAAAAAGAGGATTTTTTCCACCTTTGAATATTAGTTTTAACAAAAGAAAGTTTTTAAGCAGCTCTAAACATAGTGGAACCAACAACCTTAATATTCCACCATTCCTTCACTTTATTTCTGATATCAGGATATGTTTAATCCACATTTTTTCAAATCTGAAAGGAAACTTCTTTTTACTCCCTAGAAAATCTGCGAAAAGGACAATAGGAAAATGATTAGACCTGGAGATAAAAGGGCACAATCAAGCTTTACTTGGATAAGAGCTTCCCCCAAACATCTGTTTGACCAAGTAAAAGCTACACCTTGAAGATCTAAGTCCATCAAAGCATGATCATTAATAAAATTCATCAAATCATATCTACTATCTACAGGGATTTGGCAACTGCCATGTTTCTCTTCATCTTTTAGAGGGGTATTAAAATCTCGCATGACCGGTCATCTATCGTTCTGATAATGAGTTTTAAAAATACTCAAACTATTCCACAGTTGCTTTCTCACAATTTTGTTATTAGGAGCATAAATATTAGAGACAATCCAAGAGGTATCATCTCTCAAATGGGTGAAGTTAGTAGCAATATGATTAGAATCCTCAAACAAGGCCACTCCCTTAACATTCCTTGGGTTCCAAAAAGTAGCAATGCCACCAAAAGCACAATCAACATTGAAACTATGAAGACCACAGTCCTTAAACAAATAGTTTTTGATCTTTTCCAACTTTTCACTTAGCGTCTTTGTCTCTTGAATGAGTAATATATCTGGTCTATGATCTCTTATCAGATTTGATAAGAGATCATGTTTATGAGGGTTATTTAACCCTCAAATATTCCAGGATAATATCTTCATTAGGATTTTTGATGAGTGTTTTTCAAGCACATCTCAAACACGATCTTCTGAGTGCCTTCAATAATCTCCAACTTACTCTCTTTTTCCTTGCTTTGGTGAGAAGGTCTTCCTTTTCCCTTAGTTTTCGACCCACAACCTGTCTTTTGTCTATTCCTAATAATCACCCCCTAGATTTTAGTAGGAGAAGTGGGTTTTCTCCTATTTCTATATTTCACCATAATAAAAGGAGGTTCCTCAGGGTCTATTGAGGAAGAAACCATAAAGCTTTCAGGTGGCTTGATCTTCTGAGGAATCTTTTGAATAGTAACCTCTTGAACAAAATCCTCATGCTGAGCATTTTGCCTATTTTGATCTTGAGTTGGTTCATATCCTTCAATGTAGGAGTTGAGAAAATACAACTTCACAAACCCCAAAGATCATATGCATGCAAATAACCTGTCACAAAAGAAGAGATGGAGACAAACAAGCAAGGGATCTCTAAAAAATTGAAAATATATATATCAGAGAGAATGAGAGAATGAATTGATATGAAATACAATGGGATCAATCCTTATAAAAAGAAGATCATGCAAACCCTAATAAAACTTTAATAGAAGCCCTAATAGGAAAACATTTAATAATTAATATAATTATTAAATGTCATTTTATACAAACTAACGTGAAATCTTAAGAAAGGAATAAAGGTAACTTAATCAACATAATTAAGTTAAAACCTTTACTCTAACACCCCCTCTTAAGATGAGCAACAGTGCAGCTACAAACAAGTGCAAGAAAGCAAAGGTAACTACAATGCAAGAAGGCAAACATGGGTCCCGTCAACTAGGCCAGATTAGGTACCCAAATACAACCAAATCTCTGTAAAGAGGAGAAATAGAGAAAACCTCATGGGAAAAAGCTCTACTCAAAAAAGAGATGCATAAAGCCAAGAAGAACATCACTGAAGCAGAAGAAAGCTGCAAACAACTGTCGAAAGATGACTGATATGGTGTTGAAGAACCTCCGCTGAAGAAATGGAAGATTCCTTCCAAGGCGAAACCAAAGAAGAATTAGCACGAATAGTATAATACCCCCCCCATATTGCTAAATTGGGAGAGCCTGACAGATCCACTGAAATGATGTGAAACACCTTGTAGTGCTTGAAGAAGAAGAAACAACATCTGAAAGTGCGCAAGATAGCACCTACAACTGAAAAAGTGGTGTGCAAAACAAAGCACATATGCATGAGGCTGGAATCATATGGATCCATTGTCGTCGTGGAGGCACACTCACCAGACAAAGTTTGCCAAACTACACAACCCCCCCATGGCAATTTATAATAACAGTGCGAGTACAAAATATGGCACAACCTTATGTGCAAAATCCCCAAAAGATGCATGTACAATAGTGTGGCACTTTATCTCAGTGCATTTACATAAAATATATTGCTTACAAATGATGCTCAAAATGTCCTCAAAGGACAAAATGCTGGAAAAAAATGAAGAACAGCCAAAAACAAAGCATCCCATGCAAACAAAAAATTTCCAAGAGCAAATATGTCCAGGTAATCCATTAGAGTGTGAAAACACAAATAAATGAATAAAATATACCTAGAGTGAAATCTGGAAAAATTGCATGGATGAAACAGAAAAGCTCTGAAATACGGTTCCAATGCCGCTGAGATTGCGAAAAATGGAGAAACTGATCAAAAGTTATGAGCTTGGGACTGAAAATATCCCCTTTGTCTTCAACTGGCTGTAGAATGCACCAACAGAAGAATGAAGTGATGAGACCCACACCATTGAAAAGATGAGAAAACTAGCTTTCCAACGATATCTCGTTTGCCAAAAAAAGATATCCTATGCCCAAGTTACGGCCTCTAGAAGAAAACAGCTCCAAAGAGAGAAAAAGCTAGCACTGGGTTAAATTTGACGGTCATACGACTGTTGCAGCGAAAACACGAGCTTAAATTTGATGGCCAAACGACCATCACCGTAAAAATGCGATTGGGCTTATTACATAAAAATTTGTTTTTCATATAGAAAAAATAAATAAATAAAAAAAACTTTACAATAAAATTTTTTTATAAAAAAAAATTTAAATTTTTTTTTGGGTGGGGGAGGCACGTGGGCCCACCCCCACCGCAGCCCATGCGGTACACTGCGCAGGGTCTCGGGCCCCGACCTAAACAAGTAAAAGGCTTTAAAAATTTCAGTTTTTTTTTTTAATTTGATTTTATAAAAAATCAAATGTTTAAAATGAAATTTGCAAAATTTTTTGCAGAAATAACATTTTATTTTTTTACAAAAAAAAAATTTCCGAAAAAAAATTACTAGGCAGGGGAACGACCGTACCAGCAAATTTTTTTTGCCTCAAATTTCGACTTTGTCCAAAATGGACGAATGAACAGTCGATTTAGGGGTTTTGGACCGTTGCAGACACAATGACAAGATCCGTTTGAGCCGAAAATGCTTCGAAATTGCAGGTATGCCCTGGATCAAAAAAACAAACCCCAAACCCTTGAAGCTCCAAAATTCTTCAAAACAAGAACATGAAGCAGCAGATGTGGAGCTCTGATACCATGTAGGAGTTGAGAAAATACAACTTCACAAACCCCGAAGATCACCTGCATGCAAATAACCTGTCACAAAAGAAGAGATGGAGACAAACAAGCAAGGGTTCTTTGAAAAACTAAAAATGTATATATCAGAGAGAATGAATTGATATGAAATACAATGGGATCAATCCTTATAAAAAGGAGATCATGCAAACCCTAATAAAATCCTAATAGGAAAAACTTTAATAGAAGCCCTAATAGGAAAACATTTAATAATTAATATAATTATTAAATGTCACTTTATGCAAACTAACATGAAATCTTAAGAAGGGAATAAAGGTAACTTAATCAACATAATTAAGTTAAAACCTTTACTCTTAACATTCAGTAGGTAAAGGATCCGGGGATTGAACTACTTGAGGAGGATCAGTAATGCCTTGAGAAATCTTTGTCTCAGGGTACACAATAGCTTTAGCAACATCTAATCCATTAGAGCCCTCATTAAGCTCCCCATTTGAATCTTTAGATTGAAGAAACTCCTTAGAGATATTGCACTCTGCCTGCCCAATATCAAAAGGTGATTGGAGAAGCTTACCTAAAGAAGGGGCATCAAAAATCTTAGAATCCTTATCTCCTTCGGTAGCCTCATTAACCATTTCCATAGATGAACCCTTTTCCTGATCTCCTCTGGGGGCCTCTTTATCCTTGTCCACAGATGAACCCTTTTCCCTCTATTCCTTTTGAAGAGGTTTTTGAAACTTATTAGGGCATTTCTTAGCCCAATGACTAGCCTTCTTGCACAAGAAACAAGCAATAGGAATGGACTCAAACTCAACAGCCTGATTCCAAACCCCAAGCTTTGAGTTAATCATTATCGAAGAACGAAGATCCGAAGATTACTCCACACTCACACAAATGCGAGCATACACTAAATGTCTCTAGGATGAAGTCATTTGATCAATTGACAGTAGATGCCCAAAGGTGTTAGCAATGCCTCTGAAGATGTCCTCATCCCAAAACTCCAAGGAACGACCAAGAAGCCTGACCCAGATTGGGGCTGAACTGAAAGAGCAAACACTAGGATTAAACCAAGGCTCCCACTTTTTTAGAGTAAGAGTAGATTTACCAATAATCCAAGGCCCCCCAGTCAACACATCTAGCAGGTCATCTTCACAAGTGAAGGAGAAAGAGAAAAACCCTTTTGCCATATCAATGACATTAACCTGTCCTTTGCTATATGCCATTTCTTAAGAGCTAAATAATGGACCAGATCAATATTCGGTCGAGGGCCAAGAAACTTCCCAACCAAAGACATTTCCATATTGGAAACACTTTTCTCAATAATACAGTCCGGAACTAAAATACAAAACTCTCTAGTAGCAGGGTTAGAAAAATGACTAACTGGAGGGGAAGAGCTTTTACCTTTCAGTCTGGTGCCAAAAAGATCTGACCATTTCAAATTTTCAACATTTCTAGAGACTTTTTGACCATCAGTATCCTTGCTAAAAACCAAGATCTCGGAAGAGGTACCATATGACGTACTTCCAAGTAGAAATGAAGCGTTGGCCCCTCCCCCAGAGACAGAGCAAGTCCCATCAACCGACACCTTCAGAGGATTCAATTTGAAAGCCTTGATTTCCAAAATAGAGGGCCCACTTGACAAACTTGTAGCATGGCAACCACCTTCCACACCTTCACAAGCAGCAAACCAACCACCATTAACGCTTGACTTGTTCAAAAAATTTCCCTCTTCTTGCTGATTCAAAATTCCACTCCACCTGATGATACGCCCATTTTTTTTTTGACGGGGAAAAATGTTAGTGCTGTGCTCCTGACGGAATCTAGAGGACAACATTCACTTGAATTCTATTTTTATAATTTGTTGTTTATTTCCTTCAATATGGTTTTAACATTTATCATTGTATAGGATCTGCATGCCTCAATCTGACATGCATTTATATTCACAAAATTGTTTGTTGTCTTACAATACTGTTGCATAGAATGTTATCTCTTGGCAGTGTTGAAAGAGTCTCCGCTATCTCTTGCCTATTTTGTTATGCACATTCTATAAATTATGGACTTTGTGCTGTAGGAGTTGGCTTTTAATATCTTAGACTGAATAACTGCCAATTCATACCACTTCATTAGATAGATATTGTTCATTTATTTCTCTTTTAGGTTCATATTTATGTATCAGATTTCTTTGGTGACACAACACATTCACTTGGTAAGTACATGAGCCGGAGGATCTCACCGACTCACAAATTATAATCAACATATATACAAAATTTCCTGTCTTTGTTATTGTTATGGTTGTAAGCAATTTGGAAAAAGTGCATTTTTGACAATATTGCCATTTCGAAATATAAATATGATTTGTCTTTTGAAAGTGTTGAAAAGGGGTTATTTATCTCCATGCCTTTTTCTTTTAACTTTGTTGCTTAGTAATGGTCTTATTTGGAAGGATAGTTATTGATTGTTCATAGGATGTTATCCTAAAAGGCCATTTTCTTATTTGAGAAGGCAAGGTCATCTACTTTGGTACCATATTGTCTCTTCTATGTCTATGAATGATGATATATCTATTCACAAAGGTAATAATTAAATGAAGCAAATTTACTTTTGCTGCTTAAAGAAGTGAAGAGTTATTCTCCAACAAATCTTTAACTTTTGATTCAAGAGACCTACCAATGATTCTTTTCTTATATGTTAGCCGTCGATTACTAATGCATGGTGTTATTTTCTATGTTGCACGGGGTTTCGGGAACGGGGATAGATGGGGATAGTAGGGTATGACGGGATGAGTTTTTGGTATGGGGGTACTTTTGGGCCATTTTTTAGGGGACGACAGGGGATGATTGATAAAAAAAATAGGGAAATTTTTAAAAATATAGAGAAATTTCAAATGTTCATAGCATAACATTGATAAAGCATTCATCATATACATTGTATAAGTTTAATACATATCATTAGACTTGAATTGAGATTTCACATGAGAATCGACAAACAAATTAACAAAATTCAAATGCTTTTCATTATCAATGTGCATACATATCATATAAGAGTCTGATAATTATAACAAAAATCCCCAAAGGCTCCAAGTTTCAACTATGAAATGACATAAACATAAAACTAAGAAAATATATGGCTGTCCCTAATCAGCAGATGGTTGGTCTAAATCGACATTGCCATTGGAGCTCGAGTTTGAGTCACTGTCAGTGTCAATGCCAATAGAAGGGGTTGCCTCAACCAATGGAACCCCAACCAATCCCTCCTATGCATCCTTCTCTTCAATCTACATAGCATCTTCGGGATTAACATCCCAACATAAGGCTGGAGTTTGACGATACTCAGTAGACTGGCGATCTTGTAGTCGCAAAGCACTGTGTACAACCACCAACTTCTTCGATTGTTTAGAGTTAAGGTTATTCCTCTTGACTGATTGGATGAAGCTATATGTGGACCAATTCCTCTCTGCAATAGAGGAATTGGCAACTTGTGAAAGAAGATGAATGGCAAGTACTCTCAACTCTAGTGCATCCTTCCCATGCCACGTCCATCATCCAATAGGGTCAGTTTGAGCTAATGTAGCTCTATTGGTCCTTGCCTCTAGTTTGTCGAAGGTTGGATCACAAAGATTGGCAAATGCAAACCATTGTGTGCGAAGTAGTGTAGGTTCCTCTAAAGAATACATTTTTGTAAGGGCCCTCATGAAGCCTTCTTTCACCTTTTCATCATGAGATGGAGGCACTCTCCTAGGTCTTAGTGCATACCATTTAGGATTGAGAGCATAGGCTTCCATATGAAGTGGGGTGTTCATAATGTCCCACCGTCGTGTCACAATGGGCCTAAGATGCTCCTCATAAAATCCCAAAGTAGGGTCCTTGCTATGAATTGCTTGCTTGATCTGTCCAAGCATGCTATCAAAGGTCTCATAAATCTCTCCAAGGCTAGGAGAGTCAGTATCGGCATATCTAATCACTCGTACAATAGGTTGGATGAAGAAGCAAACATATCTGCAAGTGCAAACAAGTTACAAAAATTAAAATCATCAAAAAGAATGGACATGTTTCACAAGTTAGAAACTTAGAATTAAATTAACATTTTAAGATTAAGAATTAAATAATAAAATCAGCAAAGCCAATCTTCTTACCTCATTGTGGACCACCAATCATCATCAAGGATTTTTTGTTTCACACTTCTTCCCTCCAGTGTGCTTGACTCATGCCATCTACCCCACTCTGTATTGACCACCATTAATTGTAGAGCTTCTTGGACCTCAATCATCCTCTCTTTTAAAATGAAGTAGCTGGCATATCTAGTCTCCACGGGCTTGAGGAATTCCTTCCTCGAAAATGTCCTAAATAAAGCAAGTTAAGTGTGATGGTTGCAAATGAACATTCACACATGTCAAGCCTCTGACACCACTGCCTTCACCCAATCTATCTTCCCAATTTCCTTGTATTTTTCAATGCATGCACACAACAAGGGGTCCAAAAAATGCGTTTATAAGCACTCTCCGCCATCAATCCAGCTAATTTACACACATGGGCTGAATTGGTCACTACCTGCACAACATTAGAGGCTCCAACCTCCTCTATGGCATCTCTCAAAATATGAAATTGGAAGGTTGCATCCTTCTTTTTCCCTGAACTATCTATAACTCTAAGAAAATAAGAGCTTGCTGGACTAGTGACAATAATATTGATGAGTGGCCAATGTTTGATATCGATCCACCCATCCATGAGTATGGAGCAACCATCTCTCATCCATGTAAGTCTCATATCCTCCATCAAAATACTCACCTTGGAGTACTCTCTATCAAAAAGGGTGGTGCGTAGCTTAGTTTCTCTAGGTGGAACATATGAGGGATCAACAACTATAATATCTTTGCACATTTGTTTAAAATATGACGAATTTGAGACATGAAATGGTATAGCATTAGCATAAAAAAACTTAGCAATAGAGGAATCAGCCCCATCTCGTATTGTAACATTAAAGATATCTGCAACATTCATACTTTTCTTATTTCCCCAAGTAGAACCCTCTTCCGCATGAGAAGCAACATCCACTGATCCTGTAGGCATTGCCACACTAGGCTGCAAACTCTCCATTGGAACCCTTTTACCTAATGTCTCCCCTTCCATATGCAATCTAGTTGCCTCAATTTTTTCAGCTTGAGTTATTTTTCTACAACCTTTCACCCCTTGACCACCTATCCACAAAAGATGGCAATAAACTCTCGTATAGCTGCCCCTATATTGTTTGGCACACAAATAACACTCCCATACTCTATTACCCCCCGAATTTTTTTTCTTATCTTTATCAACTCTTGTTGCAAATTGTAATAGAGGCTTTTTGGGGTTAAATGGGCCTTTTGCATAGGTTTTGAGGAGTTGTGAAGGACAATCAAATGGGTTTGAACTTGCTGACCCTGCTCCATTCCCACTCTCTAAACACCCCCCAATGTTTGCCATACTTCTAGGTCTACTTATTTCTTGCATTTGAACTTGAACATCCTCACTATCACTACCACTGCTACTCATGATTGTTTTTTATAAAAAATTCTGATTTCAAAGAGCTGCAAGTTCAAATTAAAAAAAAAAATCCACAATGCCCTTCCTATGTGTTGAAAAACTTGAAAAATTGGAAAACAAATTGCAAATACAAAAGAAAGATGAAAATCATACCTCTAGTGTGGTGGAAATGATGCCCTAAGCTCCTCTTCAACATGCCGTTCTCTCCTTTAGCTTTCTGCTCTTCTCTTGCTCTCCTTCACCTCAAAATGCAAATGTAGAAATGAGCTTCTTTTTTTCATTTTGTGGCATATAATAGGTTTAGGTTTAGTTAAAAGGCATGGGGGGTCCGTGTGGGCCTGCCCATGCCTTTTTTTCTTTAATAAAGTGTTTTTTTAAAAAGTGCGTCCAAAATAGTGTTGGGCCGTAGGGGACAGCTAGCTGTACCCAATACGGTTGAGGGACATCTTGGCCATGCCGGGAATGGCTAGCCGTCCCCTAAGTCCCTTGCAACTTGGCAAAACATTTCGGAAACGTTTCCGAGTTTTGGTGGCAAAAAGGAACAAGAAGGGGACATTTCTTGGCCATCCCTGTGTCCCCGTACAGTACTCGATACGGGTACGAGGGTAAAAAGCCAGGGGATGTGTTCTCGTGGAGCATAGGTTATTTGTGGTCCTAATGGATGCACTGTCTATTATTAAAGTAGGCAAAGTCCTACAGTTCAACATTATTTTTATCTTCAATTCTAATATGAATTTTCATTCATGACCTCTTTTTCCATTAGTAAATACTATAGATTAAGAAAAATATACTACTGATAAGATCCCCTAGTTTAGTCATATATCTATTTGCTCTCTTTCATTGAGGTTAATGATTAAATACTCAGCTCTTGTTGGCACCAAAATTTACCAGCTCTTGAACTTTTTGAATATTGAACACAGTTTAGAGGATTTTCTTTCCTGAATTAGTATCCATATAAAGGGTATCCTTGGTTAGTTTTGAATATCAACATGAACTGCTTCTATATGTTGTAATCCAAGTTTCTTTACTCCAATTTTCTTTCCTCACAATCCTTCCCAACTGCATCAATCTCATTCTTACATCCACAAGATTTTGTTTGGAGATTTGGAGCTGTGCTAATAGATGTTTCTCATTTCAAATGTTTTTCCCCTAATTGCGTCTTGAAGTTAGCTAAAGTACATGTGGTTGCAGTGCTGGATATTGATGCTGTTGGCACATTTACAATGAATCAGGCAGCATTGAAGTATTTGAGGAAAGGTGGAGTTGGAAAGCCTCCTTCAGAGGCTGGTGTTATTTTAAACATAAGTGGTACATTACATTACACAGCTTCCTGGTATCAAATTCATGTCTCTGCTGCCAAGGTTTGTCACTAATTATTGTATTCTTCTTGGATGAAGATTTGAATTAACTATTTAGTAAATTTAAATGTTTTGGAATAAACGTGAGTCATTTTATTTAGATAACAATTTAAACCACAAGGTCTCTAGCAGAGATTTGTTTTGTTCACAGGCAGCTATTGATAGTCTTACAACGTCTTTGGCATTAGAGTGGGGGACAGATTATGGAATACGTGTAAATGGTATTGCACCTGGTCCAATTGAAGGTACTCCTGGAATGGATAAAATTCAACCCAAGGAAATACTAGGTGATCTTCAGACAAGCCAACCTCTTTATAAAGAAGGAGAAAAGTGGGATATTGCCATGGCTATTATCTATTTGGCATCTGATACTGGTCAGTTTCTCTTGAACCTACTTATTAATTATTGAGGGCTAGAGCTTGTAACATACTGCAACTACACCATCTTCTTTTCTTTCCTCTTACGTAGATATTGAACATGTAATGCAAAAGTTTGGTCACAACCATTTGTGTTCAAAGTTTTATATATTTTCCAAAAATTACCTTATTGTTCAGTTATTTCAATGGAGTTTCTCTACCTCTGACTTATTTAAATTTACAGCGAGTGAGCAATGCTACAGAACCCTTGATAGTTTCCATGAAACTAGTGAGAAAATGAGAGCCATATATTTTGAAGTGATTTGAGTTTTTAAAATTGCACCTTTTGGGGTTTTAGCATGTGCTCAAATAATGAAATTATCAGATTCTTTGTATGTAGGAAAATATAATAAAACGGAAACAAATGTTACCGTGTGCTTATATTTGCTTTTAGACAAGAACTTATTGTTTCATCAAGCAAAGATTATCCATAGCTCTTAAAACATCAAGTGGTACAAAACCTCTGGTCAATTGGAAGTAGAATAGAAGTTTAGAACTATATAAGATTTTATCATTGAAAGCAATTCTGTCTTTCCACAACAAAATGCTGTGGACTGGCGTTCCACATGTTATAACTGTAAGGCGTCAAATGCTTTGAGTTTTTTATTTCTGCAAAAGCATGATGTGTTTGGATGTACAGAATTTGTCTTTTTGCAATGCATACTTTTCCATTGTCTCTTGGTCTACATTTGAGTTTATATAGGAAATATATTAATCATAATTACTAGGAAACTTCATTATAGAAATATGGGCTGTGTTTCCATCCCCATACACACAATTTCTGGTGACTACATTTATATTAACATAGCCATATACTTATTTATTTATTCATGTACTCAAATTTGATTGACAACCCCATCCCCATATCAATAACTGTAGCCCCATGTTTCCAGGTAAGTATGCTATTAATCCAGAGTTCAATTTTATTAAATTAGAAATAAATAGGGGTCCATAATAACTTAGTTTCAAAATATATATGATCCGATTGGCTTCTAATGTAGCTGGATGGTCTTGTAAGTTAATCCCGGTTGATGTTTGATATGACTGAACGGGTTTGTAAGTTGATATCTTAGATCAAGGATAAACCCATTTTATTGTCCACTCCATTAATTCTGGCATTACTTTTATAAAATTGCGATGTCAGAACCATAGTCATAGATTTGACTGGAATGGATAAGCCATCTGCCTAAAGCACTGCAACATTATCCTTGAGTGTTGTTTTGAATAAAAATAGAGGTTTTGGGGCTTGTTTGGGGGGATTTCAGATTGAGTAATGGCAAGTCTTTCAACAGTTACAGCACTAAATGTCTCATAGGTAAGACATAAGTTATTTATTGTCTCTGAACTTAATAAATGGGTTAGGGATCTGGGTGCATAGATTCCATAGAACATAAAAAAATTATTTCTTCCATTAAATAGAAAGTTTCTTAGCTAGGCTAAGAAGTGAAGGCAAGATTAGAGGAAACCAGATTTAAAGACAATAATTGGTAACATGCCAACATGTAGAAATAGTGTTATATAACTTCCAACAGTGAATAACATCTAAACATTTTGGCTATGATCCGACCAGAATATTGAAGCCTCTTCATATGTGCTTTGCATTTGAAAGGAGCTCATCTAGTTTTATTATTGGATGACCAGAGAAATTGGAACAAAAGTATGGAAAATAATGTAATTTCTTGTATTTTGTTTTGTTCTGACAATTTGTAAGCATACACTGGGAGATAAACCTCCTTTGTAGCTGGGACATTTTGACTGTTTTAAGGTAGGCATAGTTGAAAAAATGTTCTCTATATCAGGGTTTGGAGGAAAGCTGTGGACTCTTTGCTTGTTGGTTTGAAAGTAGAGATGCTCTTGTCACTGTTGTATGTAGAGGGCCTTTCAAATGTATAACCCTCTGTAACCGCTTTTTCTACTTGATGTAATATAAGGTGCCTGGTTTTGAGGAAAATGGCGATCTTTTAGAGCATTTTTATGAAGACTTGTCACCATGCACATGCTAAACCCCTCTATTGCCTATTTTGTATGCTAAGTGCACAAGTCTCAATTTTCCTGAAAATAGATCCAATGTAGTTATTATTTCTTGAACTCTGAACTTGTAAGATAAAATGGATGAAGCTGATTTACAGAAGGATCTCAACGGTCAGGGATCTACATGACATAACATGGATTTCCAACAATGAGGCAACAGTAATTGTTAAAATAAAACCAGGCACCTTCTAAAGACATTTTCTAAATCAAACTTATCCTCCAATTTTAATGTGAAAGAATTTCCAATATTTATGCTTGAAGTGATAGTTTTATTTCACCACATGTTTTAAGATTCTTGCAAATTTCGCTTCTGTATTGCCCAAGATTCTAACACCGACAAATTCTATATCCCTGTTTACTGTTATCATATGAAAATTGACACAGATGTCTTATGTTTCTTTACATTGAATTCAACAACTGGAGAACCCTGCTAATTAATGATGTGATCTGGCATTAATACTAATAGCTGCCACTTCAATGCAGCTTCCTGCTGTAGATGCTTGGATTCTTTTTGTTTAGAAGTTTCCCAATTGTCAAGGAGTCTTGTTTCAAGTATATTAAGTTGTTTGTTGCTCAATGGATGGCCCTAAAATATGCTATGTTTTCTTTTCCCAATCCCTTACTGCTCTTCCCACACTTTTACCAACTAAACCCTCTAGTGCCTCCAACCATTCTTGACTATCCTTGTGAAGCATGTCCTAGGTCACGCGCCCCTAGTAGACATGCAAGATCAATCCACTGCCACTGTAAAATGAGCCAATTTCACCTGAATTTTAAGACTTTTAGATCATGAATGGTTCTGTTTGATAACTAAATTTCTTTGCTAGGGAGATCGGAAACATATCCATGTCCATGTTTATTTTGTACAACTCATTTTGTTGTATATCAATTTAGTCTGGTGGATGTTGTATTATGGTTTGTGGTTGTGCTTAAATCTATTGGTTTTTGGGTTAGTTTCTCCCATTTTCTCGTGGCAGTGGATGTGCATAACTCATCTATATTACAAGTAACTGGTCTAAACATAAGGTATTGATAATATGATTTCTTTGCATGCTATACGTTGAGTGAATCAATTGAATTTCCCAATATATTAACATGCTAAAAAATGTCGTCATTTTACAGGTAAGTATGTGAATGGAACAGTACTTGTTGTTGATGGAGGACTGTGGCTTAGTCGCCCTCGATTTATGCCAAAAGAAACTATCAAATCCATCTCCAGAGTTCTTGAGACAAAGTCAAGAGCCACGGACTATACTCCTAAAAGCAAGTTATAATACAATGAGGATTTGTTTACTCTTTAAACTATGATACCGAGCCATATCTCCCTCTTTTAAAGAGATCTGCTACTATTACTATTGTGATATTTTCAAATTCAAGTAATATTATTCCATTTGCTAGGGAAACTTAAAGGGAACAACTATGTTGATCTGTATGATTCATTAGCTCAAAAAAAGGTCAAGTTGAAATCTGCTTTCCCGCCGTGGTTACAAGCTTTACAAGTGAATTCCAGTTTGGTTTCAGAGTTGGTGATAAGGTCCTTCAATTGGACTCAATTAATTTTCCATAAGCACCCCATTTTCCTTTATTCATTTCAAATGACATGGTTCCCATTCTGTTCTAGTAGCATGCTACAACGATTTCTTTATTATTTATTTATGGCAAGCAATAATAGTTATCAATGACATGTCATGACTCATAACAGTGTTGGCCCTGGATTTTATCAGGCTGTAGTTATTTTTGCTTAATGTTAGGAGAAGCTTCCAGAATAATTGTGTATGCCATGTTTTGTATAAATTGATGTTTTGAACTGCACATTTTGGTTCGTCATAACAATGATGGGAGCCCAAACTCATTTCCTAATCAATCATCCTGATGATGAACCACAATGTGTGGTTCAAAATATCGACTTCTCCAAAACCTGGTGTATGCGATTAATCCAGAGCATTTCTGTCATCATTATGGATTGTGGACACTTGAATCGCTAATGCTTAATGTGGTAGTGTCCATCATTTGAGTCTTGTCTTTATAGATACTAGGATATTTGATGAACTTGCAAAGTGCAAACAAAATGGTAAACAAGATTGAACTATTCGTATCTTCCAATCATTGGATTGAGTCACTTTTAGGCTCAAAGAGGGAAACCACTCAATCTTATTCAATCCCAATTAAGGTTTCCTATAAGTGATATGCAACCAACCAAAATGGAAAAAGTTTGATTTTACAGCATACTTACTTGCAGAGTCATAACCTAATCCCTGGTACTCATCTCCCATCTTAGAAACCCATCAATGCATATCGGGAAATCTATAGGCAACATGGAACTCAAGCTGATGTCTCCCAAAATGTCTCTTAAAATCTAGGAATCTCCTACAGAAGATTCTCAAAATATCATAATATTCTGATTTCCCGTACACTTAATTATTGTTTGGAAAGAGAGTCCAAACTGGTAAAAGCAATAAGAGGGGTTAAGATGTTAGTGTAAATGTTTTTCATCTACCGAAGTGCTAAAGAGCTGTATTTTAACGTAATTAGCTTCTGGCACTCAACTATAGCATTCTCTGATTTTTATTCACAATTATTTTTATTATAACAAAACATAGAACAAATGAATTTTATATAATTATTAGCTTTTGCAAAATAGCCTTCAAGATTATTACGCCGAAGGCGTGTCCTATATGAGTTTTCAGAACTCATTTGGTCTATGAACGGTGGAAAACAAAGGATAAGGTTTGGTTGACAGATAAATGAATCTCAACTGTCCATCATTTTTCGCCATTTTCCGACTATTCTTCGCCGTCTGTGCATCATTTTTCGTTATGTTTTCGGCTGTTTTTTAATTCTCGCCATACATTCGTTGTCATTTTCCCCTTCTCCGCGCGTTTATTTACTCACGCTATGGGGCCGTGGATCTACTAGGTGGCAGCATTGAATTTTTTGGTTCATATGAAAGCTGTTTGAGGTGATTTGACATTGATATGGATGTGTATTTAGTAGGCTTGTCTGTACGATTTCTCAAAACCTCTTGTCTATCTGACGATGATCAAATCCTCAAGCTTCTGTCCATTGTTATATTTTATAGTACTATTCTTAAATCTTTTTATTTTTATTTTTAGATGATTTTTATTTTTATTTTTTAAAATTTTAGATTATAAAATATATATTTTAAAAATATTCTTTAATATAATATCATAAAATAAAATTACATATAATACAAAATATATTAAATTTTACTATTTTTAAGTATAATATTATAATAAAAATATAATGTAAATAAGGAAAAATTACATCATTATTAAATTACCTTGTAATGATTTTATTCTTATTTATTCTAAACTATAATTTCAAAAATATTTTTTATATAATATCATAAAATAAAATTACATACAATACAAAATATATTAAATTTTAATATTTTTAGTATAATATTATAATAAAAATATAATGTAAATAAAGAAAAATTACATCATTACTAAATTATATTGTAATGATTTTATTCTCATTTATTCTAAAATATAATTTTGATAAAATATATTAAATTTTAATATTTTTTAGTATAATATTATAATAAATTTAATATTCATATAAATAATAATATAATAATAAGTACATAAAATAAGGACATCAATAATAAATATTTATATAATAGTTAATATATTATTCTATAATAATAGTTTACACAATAGTTAATATATTAATAAATTAATAATAATATTAAAATCAATAAACTAATAATATAAATTATAAATTTTAATTTTTATAAAAATTATAAAAATCTAAATTAATAAAAATTATTAATACAAAAAAATATAATAATTATATTAAAATAATTGTCTATATGATCTATTAATTGATCTTATTTACTACACAAATATGTGCAAAAAAATAAATCAATTTTTTCCTAATTGACCGTTCACACCTCTTCGACGTACCTATTGCACAAAGTGCGATAGCTAGTTTATCCATTGTTAAGGCATTCAAGATTATCTATCCATTATTGATGATATAGGTTAAGTAAGACAGTTGCATACAATAAAGTGTGCCACGAGATATTGAATAATTATTTTGAATAGTCTCAGACAAATTGGTCTCTAAGCTATGGATTAAATTTATGTATCAGTGAACCTTATAGAGTGTGTGTCACATTCCGTTGTCATAAATAAAAAAATAAGTTTTATTGTGATAAATTAAAAGTAAAAATGAAGTTCAAAAAAAAAAACTAATTAAAAATCATTGGAAACTTTATGTTGGAATTGTTTATGAAAATTGTACTTATCTTTTTTATCATCCCGATATTATGTATGAACAAGTTTTATGCATGTTAATTACATTTATGCCAGAGAAGGAATCCATTTTGGAAGTTGCATGTAAAAATATAAATAGAATTGCATGGTATTTATTATCTTCAGTTACATGCATGAAAGATTTGAATTATGAAGGATGTTACTGTAATCATCTACATGAGAGGGTGGAGGCATTCGAGAGGCGTGTTTATGTTTTAACTTTTAATGAATTCATCGTCTCTAGTTAGCCTTTTTTTGGTCAGTTTATCCATTCGGGGAGGTGTTGTAGGAGTTTTCATTAGTAACAGGCTAGGCTAATTTTGGACAACCTTTTTGAAATGATGAGATTTGAGCCTTGTGTTGTTTTTTTTTTGTTGTTGGTAAATGCCTTGAGACCGAGCTGTTATAGAAGAGCGTTTTATTTTCCCTTCTTTTTTCGGCTCCTGTTTTCTTTGTAAATTGGCTTCAGATCAGGCTGCTTGAGTGTAGCTGTGGCGAAAGATTCATGTTGAAGCCGCATTAGATGGCAATGGGTAGATGGATCGGTTTGTATTTGGTTTTGAAGGACTTGCGATGGCCTTGAAGAGTATGGCTCGAAGAGGGAATTGGGAGTTTTCTTTTCTTCCAAGAGAAGATGTGAAGCAAGGGTCCTCCAGGGGTGATCTCAGACAGTGTGTGGGATGGGTTCTAGAGCGTGGAGGCAGCGAAGGAAAGAGGAATGGCAATTGGAAAGCTCTCTGAATGCTCTGAGCGGGGTTTGCCTTGCCTCTAATTTTTAAGCCTTTTGAGATTATACGCAACAAAAACTATGAACCACGCATAAATTGCGAGGAATCCGTACATCTAGAATTGTTCACGCAAGGGGGAGGTCGGCTACACATGCATCACTCGTAGCCTCTACTCAACTCTAGAAGATCAATCATGCTCCTGCGTCGCTAAGGACTCCAGGTATGAGCAATATAATTCAATATTGAAAAAAGATAATCCACTAAATATGTGTTGCAATGTTACAGTGGGCATATAAATTTTTGAGGTCATGCTAGATCGATTCATGATGATTACAAGATCAGCTAATCTTGCGCACCTTCCAGGTATAGCACTGAAATTTTCTGCTGATATCCTCATGATTATGGCAATATTGAAATTGCACATCGTCATGCAAACGATCTAGATGTAGAGTTTTATGTGCTAAAAAAAGAATGGTCTCTTGTCATACTTTGAGGTGCTTTCTAAGATATCGAGAACCTCATGGTATCAAATGCTTTCTTTAATTTTTTTTTACAACAGTAAAATAATAGAAAACCAGGGAGCTACCTTTGGTGAGATTCGAACCCATGTTCTTCATTACAGTCATGCTTCACCTTTACCTCTCAGTCATGCCCACTAGACAATGTGGTTCTATTTGTTATTGTTTGCCGGCACCTAAGTTTATGGGACTGGGGTTTCATTTTTAAATTTGCTTGATGTTGTAGAACTCAAAAAAATTGGTACTCTTTCAATAATGTTAGGTGACCTTGATTTTACTTTTAAGCTGCCTGCTTCGTGTTGAATTGCATACTACCATAATCTGTTTAATTTTATCAAAGCGATGCTTGCTGGAGTCTCCTTTTTCCTAAAACTGAATTGTGCATGCATCTGGAAAAAGGCTATATGACTTGATAGAATCATATATACAAATTGTCAGTCAATTATATCATCATTAAACTTTAAAGCTACTTTCTTCTTTATTTTTATCATGACCAAACATCTATTTTTGGCCTTCTGCGAACCAATATTGTACTATCTGAACCTTTCCATTATGCATCCTCGGTTGTCAATACCCTGTTTCAAAACTTTCAATTTTGCATAGCTTGAAAAGATAATAGCAAAGGTTGAAAGTTTCGACTTAAACACCTGCAAATAGCATTAGTCTAAAAGTTTTTGTAAACGTTTCCACAAATCTATTTTGCAAATTTACTCTTTTTTAAGGTTTACTCTATTAGGAAACAATCAAATTTATTGATTGTCGTGTGATAGTTGTTATAAGATTTTTTTTTGATGAATAGGAAGCTATCTAAGATTCAATGTATTAGGGTGAACATGCGACTTATTCTCAGTCGTGAGCTAGGATATAAAGAGCTTTCCTGTATTAGAGTTTAATATGTTTTGAATATCAGGGTTCAAGATATTTGCACAATGTTATGTATGTTTATTTGTTTTGGCCGATCTTATAAGAGAAGTTAGTTTGAACACGTTGTTTGAAGGAGCCGATTTAAAGATGGTAGGCGTTCGAGGATTCTCAAAGACCTCGGACTAAGAGTTGAAAGAGTAGGTTGATTATTGATTTAATGGTCTTGTAGCATCATTGAAAATTTAATGAAGGCTTTGAAATGTAGGATTAATGTTTGGGCACTTTTGAAAGCTATCCAACTTTTAAACTTTCCCTTTGACCTAAAAGTAAAAATTAACAAAATACTCCTTTAATTCTCCATTTTAGATCACTTATAAACAATTTAGCCATTTATTAAACTAAATGAGTTGTTAGCTTAATCTAGTCATTATGCTAGTTCAATAAAAGTAAGTATGATAATATAAAAGTTAAAGTGAGTATAAGTATATATATAAACTTATTTCTTGTTTTGAATAATCATGTCTTATTATTATAGAATGGTTAGAAAGGAAATGTTATGAATTTAGGTTATCATATTTGATAACTTTCCTTTTTATAATAAGAAGTGTCAATCAATAGTTAATTTTTAGAAAATTGAGGAATTTATATTCAAGCATAGATAATAACCAATAGTTAATATTCAAAAGCCTATTGATCACTTGTAGGAAATAATGTAGGAAGATCTTCTAGTATTAGTAGAAGGAAAGAATGATTTACATATAATTGAGAGAAGACATTAAAATTTCAATTTATAACAACGTTAGTCACAAAGAAAAGAATTGAAATGTAAGACAATATTAAAGATTCATGACAAATAGTCTTTATGCCTGTCCATAAGAATTGTATGACTGACTTTATACATTTATATTTTAGTGCTTGAAGGATTTAAATTAAGGAAAAATGTTAATATAATCTTTGCACAATGAATATGTTTATTTACGTTTTAATGCATGAAAGATCCAAGTTGATGAAAAATGTGGATTTAATCTATAGCTTGAAAGGATAAGAATGTTTAAAATTATTTATTGTGTTTATTGTTGCACACCATTGTACTCGTGTGTTTTTCCTTCTGCGATGCTCCTGTATTCATGAGTGTTTTCTTTATGTGATGCTTCTGTATTCCTGAGTGTTTGAGGAAAGTTACCTTCCTAGATGGGTGCCGAATGTGGGTATCAAGGAGCATAGAGTTTTAATTTTCTAGATCTACTTATATATTGTTGTATTCAGCATTATGTTTAGCCAAGAGTTTGTAGATCATCTAAATAGAGGGGCCATTTTATATTATTTCTTTTTTCCATATCCAAGTATTGATCATAGCATGTTTTAGAGTAATTAGAAATGCATGTAGATATAGTAGACATGCACCAGATTCCATCTTGTAAATCGATTTTTTTTTGCTAAGCATCTTGTGTAGGGTTGGTGGTTCTTCATGTTTGGAAGAACTCTTCGGGGAAGTGTAAGTTTCGTGGTTGGGCAGAAAAAAGCGACTGGACCATGTTCTCGTCCACTGATTTGCAGATGACTATGTGAGAGTCAAAGACAGTCAAAGGCTTTTTATTTGCATCTCCACATTCTGTTAATTTGACTTGTTATTGGAATATGTACTTCCAGATTGTATATCTTTTGTGGATAATTCTAGTGTATTTGTACATTATTAGTACTCATTGTATTGTAATGACTCGTTGGTGATGAATCGCCTAAGTCAACCATTGTACCTCATTGTTCTATGTAATTATCCTATGTAAGATTGAAATGTCAAGTGATGAAATGACATGTATTGAGGTGTTTTCTCTTATAAATAATGTAAATAAAATTATTTCTTGCCAAAATATGGTTTATTTATTGTTATTTAAGATCTGTTCGTTACAGTAAGGGTTTTGAATTAGCAAAGGAGAATACTACTGCAAGGAGGAAAGCAAGGTAATCGAAAGGAGAAGAGTTTAATGTTTTTTTGTGCAAGGAAATTCTAATGGGGTTATGCAAATACCTGCCTATGAGTTAGAATTAAAAAAAGACATTTGAAATATGTGATAGAGGCTAAGGAAATCTACAAATAGAATAGTCACAAAGGTATTTTGTTTTCTTTGCTTTACCCTTCTCACTTTCTCAGTAAAATTAAAGCAAGAAAATAAAATTAAAAAAGTCAGGATTTGCAGAATGGTGTAGAAAATAGAAAACATCGGGAGTTAGGGATTTGGAGTAACTAGGAATTCATCCCTTAAGGCATGCAAATAAGGATAAGTTAGAACTAGCAATTGTGATGAGATACATAGTGAAAGGTGTTGGGGGTTGGAGTTTAAAGATAGGTACATCTATTAAGGGATGGATGAAACTTTAGCTTTGAAAGGTAACTTAGTGTAGGAATCAGGGAGTCAAGGTTTAAAGGGAAAGCATGCTAGTATGGAAAAGTGTGAAACACCAACAAAGACAAGGGAAAGTAGAGGTTAGAGGAAATGGATGCCAAAAAAGAAAAATATGAAAAATTGATAGGAAAAGGGGACGAGGGTGGGGAATAAACGAAAGGTATGCCTAGATGGGGAAGTTTGATGTCCTAATATGGACAAAGGAATAGGAAAATTTAGGTAGAAAGGCATACCGAGATGTAAGACCCTATCCCTTGTGGCCTTGTTGATCCTATTAGTTGTTGATGGTTTATATGCTATATTCTATGTTCTTTTATGTTGGATAGTAAACATGAGTGATGGTTGTTGCTACACCATGAAGATGTTCATATTCTTGATTAATCCTATCTAATGGTTGTTGTGAATTCTTGTGATAGTCAGATGAGTTCCATTCCTTGTCTGCGTAAATATACAATGATCATGATGCTCAGTTATTGGTAATATTATTATGTATATTAAGTAGATTACATTATGTTAGGTGATTACATATCATAGAGGTGAGTGGGTGTGATTATGCAGACAATTATTGATATTCAATGTTACTTACAGTGGTATACATTATAAGTTAAATATTCTATTGACATCAATGGTGATATTTTGATAATAGATAGTATTCACTCAATTGTTCCTTGACTCTATAATAGGTATCATATGAGTAAGGAGTGTTATTGTGTAGATTAGTGGATCTAATTTTCTAGATGATTATTATTCTTGGAATTTTTAATTCATAAGTCATTTGTTTTAATTATTATTAATCATGAGTAATACTAACACACTTTCTTGGTTGAGTAAACATGTTAAAAAAATTGGTCAATGTTGATAAGGGGGTCAAATAGCTACTTCCTTTATTATATTCTTGTGAAATATTATTCTTGTCACATGGGCATGTGATTTAACCTTGTTTTGTGTGGTATGGGTTGTGCGCATGTGAGAGTTGTTTTATTAGTCCTTTAAGTCACTTTATTAATATGGTCACTCATTTTATGTTTTGTGAAGTCTTTATGTGGTCTTATTTGTTTAAAAAGTTTTTTAGGTGATAGGTTTATGGGGTAGGGGTATTTTTATTTCATAAAACCTTTTAATAAAGTATAAAACCCACTCTAATTACTCACTTATGAAAAGTGACGAAAATTGGAGTTGAAAGGGTGGTTGGGAAGTTGAAAAGGAGGTTGCCTTTTCCCCTTCCATTTATTCTTTCTATTTGTGTGGAGGGGGTTTTCTCTTTTTTGCGTTTTGGATTGTTGTTGAGTTCATGTTTGATTTTCATTCTTCATTTTTGAGTTCTTGTCATGTTTGTGAAGATGAAGGAGCAATGAAAGAGAGTGCTTGGAGAGATTTTTCCACAAGTTGGATAGAAAACTTTCTTGGTGAGATCTAACCTTTTAGTTATCTATCTTTGTTGATTTGTAATGAGTTTGTTGTCATATTGGTCTTGCTTATAAAAAATCTATGTGAAATTTGATGTTGAATATCTTGTGTGGCTGCAAGTAGCGTGTTGGGGTTTGCATTGGTTGAGTCTTCCACCTTGTTTAGTTTAATTTTATTTATACCCTTTTTGTGTGTTAAAATAAAGAAATATGAATGCAAGATGTTGTGATGTGCAAAGTAGATAAAGTGTAAACTAGTCTAGGAATCCTTGTGATTAGTGGATTGTAATGTGTCAAGTTTAGTTATGTGGATGTTATATGTTATACTTTAGTTGTGAATCCTATGTGGAAAGTAATTTTGTCGAAGTGCTATGTGACCCTAGCTCGGGGGTGGATGGATTGAATCTCAATCCTATGGTTAGGTGGAGAGCCTATTGCCCAATATTATTTTTTATTCCTTGTGGATATTTGTATTTCATGTACATGTGCTGAAAAAGAAAGATTATCTTGGGACTTTCAACTTGTGGATTTCAAGAGAGAATCATATTAGTCTTGTGAGGGTTTGTAAAGTTATTAAGAACCTTGTTGCATTGGCATTGTCTTGTCATTGATGTCAAAGAATGTTTGAAGGATAGTGTTGCTTCACATATTTGCTTGACATTGTTTTTAATAATATCATTTGATGTTCACTTTTTCATTGGAACATGCACTTATGATTCATTGAACATGGTTGTGTGGGTGGAAGCTTACTCCATTTTTGTTGGTCTTCATACTTTATGGATTCTTATGTCAAGACTTCATATTTCCTCTTGCAAAGGAATGCATAGTATTAGAGCTTCAAAAGATGAAAGAGCATCAGAGCTTCAAAAACATCAAAGGAACTTGTTATGTGCTAGTAGCCAAAACCCTAAGTGTCTTAAAGCTTCAAGAGTTTAAATATTTCAATATGGACTTGCATATTCTTCATCTAAGTCTGCATCAAAGCATGATCATTAGGCATTACAGGTACTTGTCTAAATGGTATGTTCATGTGAAGTGAAGGAATAGTGATTGATATTTTCTCATTTATGAAAAATGGTATGTTCTTGTTCTCATTCATGTTGATCAATGATTTGTTCCTTGTCATCTCATGGGGTTCATACAAAGACTTATGGTAAAGTATGGTGAAGTATTCAATTACAAAGCACATGGTGTTTATGAATCATATTATTAGAGTCATATGGAATGTCATAGGTCATAGCATATTGCCTTGCTTTCAATTTCTTTTGAAGATTGGTTAGGATTTTTACTTTGGTTGATGGTTTAGTACCCTACATGAGAGTGGTAAAGTCGAGCAAGTTGAAGGTTTTGTTTATATAATTTAAATGAAGATCAAGAGTTTTTATTTAAAGATAAAATCATAGGTCTCTATTTAAAATTCAAAATGGCCATTTCAGGAGGTTTTTAATTTGACGAGTGTCAAGCTGTCTTTTAGCTTTTGCTTTTGTTTTTTGCGAGAAGGTGAAAAGATCAGGCTTGTGTTGTGGATTGGTGCCAAACCTTACTGAAATATGGAAAGGTTTCTAATTGTAAAAAGGTCTTTTTCTTGGATATTCTTGGAGTAATGTGGAGGAATGTTGATTTTTCTTACTTTGGATAATGTAAGTATGTAAGAGTCTTATTGGAAATTAAGAGAGAAGATTGAATTGCTTTTGAAATAAAAGGGCAGAAAGCAATATAGTGGTGCTAAATAACAAATGAATTTGTTAAGAATGGTTTGTTGATATTCTTGATGAATATATGATAGTGTGATTTGAAACCTTTGTAATATTTTGGTAATAGAACTTTCATGAACAAAGGTTAGTGTTTGCATGCTTAGTATTACAAGTGCAGATTTTTTGAGAGAAAATTGTTTGAATATTGTGTGAGAATGTTGATAGAGGTCTGAGCATTGTAAGAGGTTTTTAAAGGAAAATATACCATGTTTTGTTGAAATTATATACAAAAAGATAATTTCAAGCATAAAGTATGGATTTTGTATGAAAGATTGGAGTTTTATGGTCTATTAGATGATGGTTGTGTATATTGATAATAGTTTGTGAGTAAAGGTAGTATGTAGTGCTTGAAGATTAGGTTTTAGAAGTGTTTCATGAGTATTCAGTATATAGGGTTTATGAAATGTATTCTTTTCCTTGTATAAGATTTAGGTACTATGTATGAAATTCAAAGGAGCAAAATTCTGATTTGAAAAAAAATAGAGTGTCCACTATCTATAAATATCAATGAGATATGTCTTGAGATGAAAGAAAACTATAGGGTTTTAGCTTGAATGAAGAATAGTGTGTGTGATAGGAGAAACAAATTTTTAATAGTTTGAAAAATATGAATAAGACCTTGGAGTTTGAAAGATGAATGAATTCACTACATTGTATGATTGAAGCTACTATATGTTGTCTATGAAGTGATTGAGAATATCAGAGTTGACTGAGGCTCTTTTGAATTTGGTATGTGACATGCTTTGATTTGAAGCTGATATGAGCTTTGTGAGTATGAGATGGACTTTCTTGATTGAATTATGTTAAGAAAAGATGACTGTAACGAAATAAAGAAAGGTAAGAAAGATGTTGAATCTATCATGAACTAAGTAGGGTAATTGATTGTTTCGGTGTTTTGACAGGGAATTGTAAAGTTCTAATTGGAAAGATGTTTGATAGAGTTGTGGTTTGAAGTGAAACAGAGAAACCCTCTGTAATATAATTTTTCTTGTATTCAAAGTTTGGAGTTGGTGCTTCGGTGTTTTCGGAGTTGGTGCTTCGAAGGAGAGTTGGAGCTCTCGGTAGGTTGGTGCTTCGGTGTTTTCAGATTTGGTGCTTTGAAGGAGAGTTGGTGCTCTTAGCGGGTTGGTGCTCACTAAATGTAATCAAGGTTGGTCCCCTTTGAAGATAATAAAATCAATTGTTCAGAGTGGTTTTTTCACCCTTTTAGGGTTTTTCCACTCATAAATATTGTGTCTCATCTTTACCTGGTGATGTGTTGTTTTATGATTCACATGTGATGTTGATCACTGATTCACCCTCTCTCTAAGTGATCCTTAGTATTCCTACAATTGGTATCAGATCAGCTAGTTCCTTGGAGAAGTCTAACAAACTTGGGTAGATTTTGGAGGTGGAATACTATGGGCAAGAGGTATAGAAATAAAGGTTCTAAAAGGAGAAAGATTTTCATCAAAAGAAAGAGAAGCCTATTACAAAAGTTGATGATGTTTCTTATGATCTTGGCTCTAAAGAATGCTATGAAAGAATGTCAGATGCAAAAAGAGATGAGTTACAGTTCATGGAAGTTACAAATGAGTCATATGATGAAAATGATGATGATGAAGCACAATTTTATCTTGAAGATGAATTCATTGTTGCCTTAGATGAATTGAAGAGCGAAAGAAGAGAAAAAGGAGAACTAAAGATGAAGTGATGTAACGAAGATTTTTGGCACCTTAATGCTTTCTTGCACTTCTAGGGTTTTTCACCTAAAAGGAGAAAGATGGGCCAAAATGGACAATGTTAAATTCAAAGGATTAGGGGTTTGTGAGTGTGAATGTGCCTAAGTGCAATAATCTAAATGCTGGAAATAGATAAAAGAGACTAAACACTTAGAAAAAGCAACTTGTTTAAAGACACATTACAACATGTAAAGAGATAGATGAAATGCAATACAAAGAAAGATAGAAGAGAAGGGAAGAAGGAGTGCACTTGGAGGCTAAAAAGTGATGAGATGGAGGTCTAGAATGCTTAAAATCTGATGCAAAATTTGACTGGGACACTTGTGCCAATATGGGTGACCTAGTCCCAAATCTGGAAAAATTGGTCTAGAGCTCGTTTTTGCCAAATGGGTGTTTGAATACGAAAAAATCACTAAAAGGAAGGTTTAGTGGGACTAAGTTTCCATTGTTGGAGACTTAGTCCACTTATAAATTTCTAGAAATGCAAAGGGGGAAATGGAAGCCCTCAGTCTGCACTTCAGTTCTTCACAGGTGTCTGCTTCTGAAACTCTAATTCTCAGGCCTGGAAGTGACTTTTGGTGGATGTTTGGACTTTGCAAGAAAGGAGAGGTCTTCAAAAATTCTTCAAAGTCTTCAATGTACCTAAATCTACAAACACAAAAGGAGAGAAAGAGAGAATTTTGATTGTTAGGGCATGGGGGTTTGCCTTGGTCAAACCCCTTTTAGGTAGCTAAACCAAAATGAATAGTAAATGTACTGGAGTATGAGCATGCAATAATGGAGTTAGTACCTTGCCACAATGAGAGATCTTGAGTTGCTACAACAATCTGCCCTTGAATGCTTCAGAAAAGATGTCTTGATGACTTGGAATGTTCTAACCCTAGCTTGCTTGAGAAGAGTGATGAATAGGAGATGAAAGAATAGAATTGAATAGGAAGGATTAGAAGATTAGAGAGTGTAAAATGAGGGGAAAACCCTTATTTATACATGTTGTGCCCTAATTTCCTGAAAATAACACCTTACAGGTTGACCTTAGGGTTTAGGAGATAAAATCCCGCAAGAATTTTGATTTAATTTTGATTTTTTATGCCACATGGGACTAGGTCGCCCAAGGTGGCAACCTAGTCTACCTGGGCAATTTTGATTGGTTGTCAGGGATTAAGATGTGATTAATGATGTTTGTAGGGATTATCTTTTGAAACACACTAAAGTTGAACCTATAAGTGCATTAAGGGGTCATTATGGCATAAGAAAGGGTTAATTTAGTGATGAAAAGCCTAGAAAAGTTTGAGTTTGTTACAACTCTTTACAACACTTTAGAATAAGGCTTGGAAAGGGGTTATTTAGGTGAATTATGATGAAATGGTCTTAGAAAAGTGAGAAAATGTGTTACAACACTTCACAACACCTTTGCAAGACACCTTAGAATCTAAGCAAAAGTAGGCCAAAAACCACGAGAAAGGGCCCAAAATGAGTGAAAATTGTCAAGGCTACACTTTTTGGTGACACATTTAGCCCTCACTTTAGTGAGAGGATGAACTTGATTCAAAATCACACTAAAGTAGCCCAATGGAGATGGCAAAGAATGGTGAAGAATGAAGAAGTCGATCAAGCCCCCAGGATTCGAGATTCTAAGTCAAAATGACATCAGTGCAAGAGGACACATTCAAGGGTGAATGATATGCAGCAAAATGAGATACATGATCATGCAATGAAAAGAGCTAGAGGGAAGAGAAGAATGAAAGTAAAAAGGTTGGATAAAGATTCGACCATTTGTCTAGCCAGTTGTGGATCAAATCTAGGTTGTTTGTCCAAAAAGGAGTGTACTCACTCTAGGGCGACGAGACTTTTGGTTGTCCGTCAGGTGAGAAGGCCCAAGAGGTGAGAAACATACACTAGGATGGTATGTACTCACACACACAAAGGTGGCTGATGAGTCTAGTTTATGGTTCAATTTTGATAGAGTTTATTATCCATTTGTTGCAGTTGCCATAGACTTTGATGCTTGGATGTTGACCTTTTTTATGATATTTCCTCAAAACCAAAAACATTGGGCATAAGCTTATTTTCATAACCTTTAAATGACATTGACATGTTATATGAACTATCTATGTTAATTTTACATGTGGATTAATGAATTCCACTTTAAGATAGTTACAAATATGCAGTTGTTGTGCGTACTAATATTGTCATGCATATATAATTAGAGGCTTGCAATTGAGGAAGATTTTGCCAGCTGTTCATTTGCCATAACGGTCAACAAGGTGATCATTCAAAGAGGGAAGACTCTTGATGGTGGGAGATTCCTCATTCAAATCGAAACTGTAACCACCTTGTAAATGGTCTTAATTGTCTGTTGAGTGAATATAGGTGTTACTGTTGTGCTAAATTTGTGTTAAGGCAAACATGCTTGACCAGATTCTGCGCATGCATAATCGCCTCTCCACTTTGTATGCTTTCCCTAAAGTGGCGTCCTCCTAATCTGGTTGGAGTTGTCTACCTTGCTAGGTGATTAGTTAGTAGCTTCTTTTCCTACAAATAAGACTCGAATGCTCCTTCTCAGGAGGTTGCTTAATCTGATGATGTACTTACATTCTTAGTTTTTTAGTAATACAGTCATGTTGCTCGATTGTACTCATGTTTTCCAATGAATAAAATGAAGTTATAAGTTTGTGCATATGAGTTTACATTTGTTTTAAGGCATACTCATCCAAGGGGCCCACTTGGTGAGTATTTTGCCCCTTAGTTTAGTTTAGTTATTATTTTTTGTTCAGTAATTAGTTAAGACTCTGACATTGTCTGTTCCTGCAGCCACTAGAATTCCATTCTGTGTTTGTTCCTGTAGCCAAAGCAGACAACCCAGTTTCCTATTTGTTTGCTCATATTTTCAATTTTGTCATGCATTTCAACTTAGTATAGTTATTGATTGATGCTCAACACTTATGTTATTTCCTTCCAAGCAATTTACTTTCAGCAGTGTGTCTTTCTTAGCTGTAGGATGACTATGGCTAATTTGGATTCCTAGTGCACATACCATGCTGACCCATTTCAAGTTTACGTCCCTGGGTTGACAAGTTAAATGCACCTCCATGATGATTGAGATAGCTATTCAAGTTAGATGTCCAATCTATGAATCACAGTTGTAAGGGCTTAGTTGTTAAATCATTGTAGGAGGCCAATAGTGGCTATGGGGAAAGTCATGCCGTTGGTTGGGCTTCTTGCTCAAACCATACCAAAGAGTTATACCTCCTGATAAATTTGATAAGGTGCCACAAAAGAAAATGACTTTTGAAGTGATGGTGTAAGGAATGTTCAAAGGGATTTTGCTTTGTTCATGAAATGCCTCATCTTAAGGAACATCATACGTAATGTCTCCAAGAGAGGAAAAGTGCAAATGGTCTCATCTTGTTTTTAAGAGATGACAAGTGCAATGTCTCATCATGGACAACATTGTACCTAATGTTTCCAAGAGAGTGAATCACAAGAGAAAGAAAATTGTACAATGAAATGTGAGTGTCAATGTATGCCCCCACTTTAAAGTGGTTGCTAACACCATTGTTGTGAGAAATTGCTTTAAAGTAGAAGAAGAAGAAGACATGAGAGCTTGTTTGGAAAGCCCTATGCCAAGTCATATGTTTTCGATAAGCTACGTCATGAAGAAGGGGTGTATGTCATGTGCGAGTCAATTGAAGACATGTCGTCCACATCCCAAGCTTGCTCGTATATATTCATGAAAGGTTAATGACTAGTCGAAAGAGACAACGACAAGTGACATACAAGGACAAGGATACCTAACCCCTTGCCCCCACTTAGTTCAGGACAAGAGTGAGCTGAAAGGATTGAGGAGATGTAAGGTAGAGTGAAAATTGGTATCAATTAGAGTAATGAGGTGCCCCCATATAAGGAAGAACACCAAAATCCTTAAGATGTTGAATTTTTCTACTTAAGACCTTACACTAATTAGTGGAGTGACCATGAACTGGGTGGTAGGCACAAAAGGAATGTTTGTGGTAACATTTCTTTCGAGTTCGGGGAGGAAGGGAGATCAAGTGATCTTGGAGGAGTCTCAACAAGATACCCTCTTCATCAAGGGTAGAAGGTGTTCCTTTGGTTTGCGACAAAGAAGTGTCTTGCTTAGTATAGGATGTCATACTTATGCAAGGCGCTATAGATTGTGATATTTTGTACTCCCCTTTGGAGGAGTGTGTAAAATCCAAATCAGTAGTGGGTTGCGAGATGACATTGGCATTAAGTAAAGAGTCCTTTGTTTTTCAAAGGATCACTTTCTAAGGTTGGTTTAGAAGGGTGATTTGGGATGGTGTTAATGTTGGATGAAGGTTTGATGATTTCGATGAATGGACAAAATCCAAGACCATGATTGGTTGTTTACATAGGAGGCTCGAGAGGGTTGCAGATACCTTGTTCATTAGAACCAAATCCTTTTCCACTATAGCCAAGTTGTTTCATAAGCTCATAACCTTTTCCATAAATCTTTTTCATGGCTTTTGGATCAGGTGATTGTTTATTGTTGGCTTCTTTGTCTAAAGTAGTTGAGGTGGATGCTTTCAAAGGATCGGTCAAGTCTTGTGTTGACAAGACTACGTTTCCCTTTTTAGAGTCTTTGTTTATGATTTTGGATTCTCATAGTAAAGGAGGTGTGAAGTCTAAGGAACCCCAATCATCGTCTAGGGATGGTTGTCGTGCGGGTTCCACTTGGGTGGTTGGTGTTAAGGTGTTGAAATGATTCTCTTTGGATTTCTCAATGTTCAAGCAACTTTTAGGTTTAGGGTTAGCTTCAAGTGTGTACACTTTGTTGTTGTAGATGTACTTCATCTTACAATGAAGAGTGGAAGGCACTCCATTCATTGCATGAATCCATGACCAACCTAAGAGAAGATTATATGAAATTTCATGAGGCATAGCATGGATTTTTGTTTCCAATGTGGCCATTCCAACTGTAAGAGGTCTAGTCATCACACCGAGTGGTTGCTTTGTGATGTTGTTGAATCCACAAATAGATAGAGGATCAAGTTTGATGTTTGATCTATCAATTTTGCCTATCCAAAAGGCGCACACTACACACATTAAGGGTAGAGCTAGTATCTACAAGAGTTCACTTGATCCCTTTTGTTTTGTATTGAGAGATTATTACGAAAGCTTCATTTTGTTTTTGCACATCCAAAGGAGGGAGCTCACTTTGGTGAAAAACAATATCAACATTTATTCTATGAATAATAGCTGCTATTTCATTTGGTTGCATATTAGAAGGGATAGGAACTTGTTGTAGGGCATTCTGCATCATGTTGTGATAGTGAGGGGAGGCTTGAATGAGATCCCATAATGATATCATAGCAGGAGTATTCCTTAGTTGTTCAACAAGGTCATACTCCCTAAGAAGTGAATTTAAGCGAGGGGCAATAGGTAAGATGGGATTAGGTAAAGGTAATGGTGTTAAGGTTGGTTGGGGTGGGTTTGGATTGTTTCTTGTGTTATGTGTATGAGAAATGGTATTATGACTCTGAAACATTAAGCTTAGGTGGGCAGAGGGTGAATTCGGGTTTGGTAGGAGGTTGTGGGTTGTGTGAAGGGGGATAAAGGACAAGTTGAGGTTGAATAATATTAACATCCTTGAGTAAGGGAGAGGCTAATGTTGTCTCTTTATTTTCTTCTAAGGGTGTGATATTATTATTGTTATGGTTATCCTTATCAGGTATCATGATATCCTCCTTAGGAGGAAGTGTTTTAGGAGAACTACAAACCAACTGCTCTTGACATTCAGAGGTTGGTTCTTCTAAAATAGCTTCATCACTGATAGGGGAATGATCAATGGTTGAATTTTCATGCTCCATAACGGTGTTTTTAGGTGAAGGGGGACAACTAAGAGTCTCATGACCTTCACTAATTGTGTTTTCTAACAATAAAGTATCTTCTTCACAACTAGGAGAAAAGAAAATGTTATTGTTATGGTTAGCTATGTTTGTGTTGTCTTGTTCATTAATGTCTTGTCCACAAAGAGAGGTAAGAGGAGAGAAACAACTAGGATTCTCATAAATCTCATTGATTGGTTCTTCTAACAAAATATCTTCATTACCAAGAGGAGAGATATTAGGAGAAGAACTAATATGATCATTAGGAAGGTCCAAAGTTGTATCTTCTTGCACTAAAACACTCTCATAGGGAGGGGACAAGAAAGTTTTCTTAGCATGTCTAGATGTGTAAGCGACTAGCATTATTTGAAAAAAAATGATTAGTACATGTAACCATTTCATGCAATGTTTCAACAATATAAACAATGTATATGCAAAAATATAAAACATTTTTTATCCAATATATGCTCTTTAAGAATGTAAACAATGTACATGCTAGAATGAAAAGCACTTTTAACAAGCTAATGCAAATTTTTATGAAAAGAAATATTGTATATACAAAAGTGAAAAGTACTTTTATTAACGTGATGCAAAATTGCATAAATTGGAACATTTTCAGATCTAATGATGAAATGATTTGAAGAATGACCATCCTAAAATGATGTTTTTGAGGGAGAAGCGTAAAACCAATGTTCCCAAAATTTCCAGACATAGTATATGATACTAGGAGCCTAAGAAAGCACAAAAATGAGGTTTTTAGTGCTGTGATAGACAATGAAAAATCTGGAAAGGGACTAGGTCACCCAAAATGGCGAATTAGTCCCAATTAGGGTTTTTTTTTCAAAATTTCTAGAAATTTGCAATTGTTTTGGATAGTTTTGATGGTGGATAATCAAAATATGAAAGGTGCATATTTTGGATGAATGAAAAGGATTTGAGATGTAAAATATATACACTTTCATGCATGAAAAAATGTGAAACCCTAGAATGTAACTTAATGAATGCAACATGCAATGCAAGCTAATTCTAGGACAATGATGGACTCCAAAGCATAAAAGAAGGGTGTAGTTCACGTCAGAAACACCAAAATGTAACGAATATTTTTGGCACCTTAATGCTTTCTTGCACTTCTAAGGTTTTTCACCTAAAAGGAGAAAGATGGGCCAAAATGGACAATGTTACATTCAAAGGATTAGGGGTTTGTGAGTGTGAATGTGTCTAAGTGCAATAATCTAAATGCTAGAAATAGATAAAAGAGACTAAACACTTAGAAAAAGAAACTTGTTTAAAGACACATTACAACATGTTAATAGATAGATGAAATGCAATACAAAGCAAGATAGAAGAGAAGGGAAGAAGGAGTGCACCTAGAGGCTAAAAAGTGATGAGATGGAGGTTTGGAATGCTAAAAATCTGATGCAAAATACGATTGGGACACTTGTGCCAATCTGGGCGACCTAGTTCCATATTTGGGAAAATTGGTCTGGAGCCCGTTTCTGCCAAATGAGTGTCTGAACATGCAAAAATCATTGAAAGACAGGTTCAGTGGGACTAGATCGCCATTGTTGGTGACTTATTCCAATTTTGAATTTCTAGAAATGCAAAAGGGGAAACGAAAGCTCTCGGTCTACACTTTGGTTCTTCACAGGTGTTCGCTTCTGAAACTCTGATTCTCGAGCCTGAAAGTGACTTTTGGTGGATGTTTGGACTTTGCAAGCAAGGAGAGGTCTTCAACAAGTCTTTAAAGTCTTCAATGTACCTAAATCTACAAACACACAAGGAGAGAAAGAGAGAATGTTGATTGTTAGGGCATGGGGTTTTCCTTGGTCAAACCCCTTTTAGGTAACTAAACCAAAATGAATAGAAAATGTAATGGAGTATGAACATGCAATAACAGAGTTAGTACCTTTCCACAATGAGAGATCTTGAGTTGTTGCAACAATCTTCCCTTGAATGCTTCAAAAAAAATGTCTTGATGACTTGGAATGCTCAAACCCTAGCTTGCTTGAGAAGAGTGATGCCTAGAAGAAGGAGATAGAAGAATAGAATTGAATAGGACGGATTAGAATATTAGAGAGTGCAGAATGAGGGGAAAACCCTTATTTATACATTTTGTGCCCTAATTTCTCGAAAATAACACCTTATAGTTTGACCTTAGGGTTTAGGAGACAAAATCCCACAAGAATTTTGATTTAATTTTGATTTTTATGCCACATGGGACTAGGTCACCCAAGGTGGCAACCTAGTCCACTTGGGAAATTTTTGATTGGTTGTCGGGGATTAAGATGTGATTAATGATGTTTTTTGGGATTATCTTCTGAAACACACTAAAGTTGGGCCTATAAGTTCATTAAGGGTTCATTATGGCATAAGAAAGGGTTAATTTAGTGATGACAATCCTAGTAAAGTGTGATTTTGTTACAACTCTTTACAACACTTTAGACTAAGGCTTGGAAAGGGGTTATTTAGGTGAATTATGATGAAAGGGTCTTAGAAAAGTGAGGAAATGTGTTACAATACTTCACAACACCTTTTCAAGACACCTTAGAATCTAAGAAAAACTAGGCCAAAAACCATGAGAAAGGGCCCAAAATGAGTGAAAAGTTTCAAGGCTACACTTTTTGGTGACCCAAGTACAAAGAATCTAATCAACTTGTTGAGGAACTAAAGAAGAAGTGTGTAGAATCTCATCAGATTATTGAGAAACTAAAGTTTCAATTGGAAGAGTCTAGAAAAGTGGAAGAAGCCACTTGTATGAAGTAGCAAACAAAAGTAGAAGATTTCCAAAAGTTAGAAGTTGAAATGCTATCCCTAAAGAAGCAATTAGAGAAGGTAAAACAAGATTTGAAAAGAAGTCTACAAAATGAGCAGAGCACCGAGTTGTTTGAGAAAATGTTGTTAATTCAAATATCTCTGTCAGGCAAATCTAGGATAGGATATGAAGGAGAAATGAGTAACAAAGATGGTACAATGTCAAAGAAGCCAATGAGATTGAAAATCCTATCAAAAGGAGCAACATATGAACAAGGAGAATCAAGTTTTACTTCCAAAAAGTCTGCAGATCAAAATACTTATGAAGATGGATATAAAAGAGTTCATGATTCCAAACAAAGTTTGAGAAGAAGATCATTTGCAAGACAAATCAGGTACAATTATTCATATTTCCATGGTTTCTATTATTCTTGTAATGAATATGGACATAAAGAAATTGATTGTAGAAGAAGTTTAGTGAGTTCACCTAATCATAATAAGAGGGAAAATATGTTAAACAAGAAAAAGGTAGAGTCTGGAAAAGCTTGTAAAAGGAAAGAGCTTGCGAAATTTTGAAGGAGGAAACATGAACAAAAACAAAAAGAAGAACCTAATGTTGTGCATGTTTCACAAGAGACTCCCATAATTGTTTGAAGGATAGCATAAATTGAGGGGGAGTTGGTCTTATGTTGTATTACACAACCCCATAATCAATAGCTAAAAGGTTTCATCAAGAGGAAAATAAAGGAGTGCTTCATTATAAGTTTATTGTTCATCATTCAAGATGCAAGATGGAGTGCATGCACAATAATTTTTTTTATTTTTGTCTTATGGATAGTGTGGTTTATACCTATTTCTTTTTTTGAGCCAATTCTTTATTCATTTCATATAGTGCTATCTATGATGTTGATTCAAAGTGAAGATTTGTTGTTGACACATAGTTGTCAAGTTTTTCAGAGTATGGTTGGTTCATGCTTGGTATTGAGTGATAGCTCAAATTATAGTGATTCTTATTGGGATTGACATCTCATTATCAGTGCAAGTGTAATAAAAGGTGTGGCAGTGAATAATTTGAATTTTGATTAGATTAAGAGTCTTTTGATTATTATGACAATGATGCTCATCTTGTATGTTGATAATCTTTGTTTGAGATAGTGGCTTGAATTTGTGGTTTTGCTTTGATAATTTATTGCTAAGAGTGATCTTGTAATAATGATCTTGTAATGAGGAACTCATTTGATCAGAATTTTTAGTATCTTTGCTAGAGAAGGTTAATAAGAAAATTCATTGATGTCAAAGTGGCAAAGTTTCTTCTAACATTCAGGGTTAGTGGTATTAGTGCAAAGTGTATGATAGTGGATCAATACAAGGTTTGCATATTGGAGTATGAAGTGTTTTTACATGCTATCCAATTTTCATAATGCTTAGTGGTGTTTGCTTTAGTGCTCGGTGGAGATATCTTTGTGGTTGATATCTCTATACTTTCTTTTGTCTATGGTCATATCATTCATGTGCTTGAAGATTAACAAATGTTAATAAAGTTAGTAAATAAGTATGGGTGTGTACTCAAGTATTTGTCTTCACCATTTTGATACAAGTTGATAGAGTGATAGTTTCATGTGGATTACACTATGGAATATGAAGAATACACTCTCATTTCCCTTGTTTCAATAGATGATGTTTTAGTATAATTGTGATAGTGTTCAGTGTCATGTTGTGTATATCAAGTGCATTGTCTCAGTGGTATTAGTGTTTAGGATTTATCAATTATGAGGGTCTAAGTTCTAAAACCCTAAGCTATGCTTTATCAATGTCTACTTGTCATTCTTGACAAGTATTATACTTCTATTATAAAAGGGATGTTAGATTTTAAACTCTGTACATTGAGAAGAGAATTCAATCTTCTTATAGCTCTTGATAATTGAGTCCTTGCTTATATAGTTTCTCGAGTTATTTGATATAATATTGTATGGACAAGTGACAACAAAGGGGTATCAATAGTCAATAATTGTGGAGTACCTTGCATGGTAATGATGTTCTTTAACAAAGTGATTTGGTGTTGGTGATTGTAAGAGATATTCATTCATGGTTTGCTGCTCTCAGTCAATGATTGAAAGTGTATCTTTATATTTTGGATGTCAATAAGTCAGTGGATTGTAAAACAATACTCTACATAGTTGCATCTACTTACACAGTTTAGTGACTGAGTCAAATGCTCAAGTGCAGAAGAGGGTACAATGGAGTGAAAGTTTCATGAATGTTTTGAATAATGAAGCATTATTTTTCTTGTTAGTGAACAAATCCATTACAAAAGTAATTATTGTCAAAGGAACTGTAGCTGTCAATAACTAGATATGGTAATGGGATGTTTGGTGGTTTATGAATAGCAGGGACAAAGAATATATCAAGACTATCATAAGGCATAAATATAGTGCTTCTTTATGTACATAGAGGAAGACTCATTATGCATAAATCCCTTGAGGAGCAGTAGAAAAATGGGATAGTAGACAGTCTTTAAAGAAAATTCTTATCGTTAATGATTAGCCATTAGATTTTTGAATAAAAGAGTCAAAGAGGACAATACTTCGTAGTCACACATAGGAAGGACAACTTTGTAAAATAGCTTGTGTCTTTGACAGGGTGTTCTTTATTCATGGCTTATACCATAGAGTTGAACTTGGTTGTAGTATGATGGTTTTTCTTGCAAATCACAGTGATTAATGTAGATGATATGTGAAGTCTTGGTGTATGGTGACATTGATTTTTCATCAAGGGTGGTTGCTAATCATTGACAAGGTTTGTTGCTTTGAATCAGTGACTTGGATAGTGTTTTGTGTAATATCAGTGAACAATTTTTGATGTTGTGGTAGTACACAATGTGGTGTTAAGATGATTGTTCTTGTTGATTCTTCATAGTATCTCAATGGCGGTACCATTACTTGGACATTATTCTTGTTGGTGCATTTGATTTTTATGATAGTGAATATAGTTTCTTGGTTGTTAATTGCTTGAAGATAGTGACTCTTACAGATTTGATAGTAGACAGTGCTAGAAATGGTTGTTTGGACTCTTGCATGACACAATGAACTGTTGATTTTCTTTCATAGGATTGGTGCTTTGAGCTGCTTGGTGGAATGTATGCTTATCTCTTGTGTCTTTCAAAGGGGAAAAGTTTATTAGTGTTCTTTAGTTTGTCAATGGTTCCTTATGGACAATCTTTCTTGGGGGTGAATGCAGAGTATAGTCTTGAAAAGTTCATAAGGGGAGTGATTTCTTGGTGATATTAGTTCCTTTGTCACTGTTGTCAAAGGGGGAGAGAAAAAGAGAAAAGGGTGCAAATAAGGTGCAAAATTGGTGAAGTTGACATCAATTCCAAAGGGGGAGTTTGTTGCATTGGAATTTTCTTGTCATTGATGTCAAAGAATGTTTGAAGGATGGTGTTTCTTCAAAGATTTGCTTGACATTTTTTTTAAGAGGATCATTTGATGTTCACTTTCTGCTTCATTGGAAGATGCACTTATGATTCATTGAACATGGTTGTGTGGTGGAAGCTTACTCCATTTTTGTTGGTCTTCATATTTTATGGCTTTTATGTCAAGATTTCATATTTCCTCTTGCAAAGTAATGCATAGTATCAGAGCTTCAAAATATCAAAGAGAATCAGAGCTTCAAAGACATCAAAGGTACATGTTATGTGTTAGTAGCCAAAAACCTAAGTATATTAAAGCTTCAAGAGTTTAAATCTTTCAATATGGACTTGCATATTCTTCATCTAAGTCTGCATCAAAGCATGAGCATTAGGCATTATAGGTACTTGTCTAGATGGTATGTTCATGTGAAGTGAAGGAATAGTGGTTGATACTTGCTCATTTATGACAAATCCAGTATGTTCTTGTTCTCATTCATGTTGATCAATGATTTGTTCCTTGTCGTCTCATGGTGTTTTTCTGATGCAGGAGCATCCAGTGGTGTAAGGGCAATCCTACATCACCCAAAAATATCTTTACTTTCATTTACCTTTTTGTAGATGTTGTTGCATTTTTGAACACCCTTTTCGTCGAAGAAGAAGTCCCAACTTTCAAAATTTCTTTTCTACTTTTCTGCTGAACTGCTATTTTTAGCAGGTGTGAATTTGAAGGTGTGAGGAGACAAAAATTTAAGGGAAGCTTCAAGACAGAAAAATAAACACTTTGGTGAAAGAATCAGGATAAGATCATTCCCGGTTCAAAAGTTATTCAAGTTTTGGTTCTTCTTTTTGCCCTATAAAATCTTCGAAGCTAATTTTGAGGTACTTAAAGGCTCAGGATGGGCCCAAAAATTGGCAGAAAATGAAAGTGGTTAGTCTTTAGGCCCCGCAAGAGATTTCTGAAAAGGTATTATGATTGAAGATCCGACAGTTAGATCTTGAGTTAGGGCTTCCAGAAGTTGTTGCATAACTAGAATGTTGTTTTTGGCTCCAAACAGAGAAAGGGGCTATTTATGGGCTAGTTTCTGATTTGTTTGAGTAGTTTTTGGGGAAAGAAGATCGCATATTGCGAAAAGGGGAATTTCTGTAATTTTCTGTAATTTGCATGTATTGCAGAACTTGGGGATTTGAGATCCTCTGCATGTAAGAATTTCATTATTTGGAATATAATAAGATTCTCTAGTTTTGTGCATGGATTTTTGTGACTCAGGTTGGCACCCTCATCAAGTGGTATCAGAGCAGGTTTTCTTGAGTGTGTGGATAGATCGTCGATCGTGAGGTAGTTCGCACTAGGACCGTGGTTGTGGGTTTGAGATATTCAAGATGCATCCAAGAGTGATACGTGGTAGGCGAGGTGGTGCCGAAGGTGCCAAAAATGCTGGTGGAAGAGATCCATTAGCGGCCGAGGGTTTTAGAGCCCTCCAAAGACAAATTGATGCATTGCAGGAAGAGTTGAGAAGAGGGGTAAACCTGAGAGGAAGAGAAGAAAGCGAGGATGAAGAAGAGGTGAAAGATTCAGATGTAGAAGAGGAAGACGAAGTGTTTGATCAAGATCAAATGCAGCTGATAAGGGCCATTTTAAAGATCGGAAAAAGACCCAGAGTAGAAGTTCCCAATTTTTTTGGAAGTCTGAACCCAAAAGAGTTGATTGACTGGATCAACGAGTTGGAAGAGTATTTCGAGTATGAAGAAGTAGAGGACCTGAATCGAGTTAAGTTTGCAAAAATGAAGCTGAAGGGCCATGCCAATATCTGGTGGAAAGAGGTCCAACTAGAAAGAAATAAGCGAGAAAAAGGAAAGATCACCAGATGGGATCGCATGGTGGAGAAACTGAAGAAGCAGTTCATGCCAATGGACTATGAGTTAGATCTACTAAAGAAATTGCAAGGGTTGAAGCAAGGAAGTAGATCTGTGAAAGAATACACAAAATATTTTCACAAGATGATCATTAGAACGGATCATGCTTAGGCCAACAAGGAGAAGGTAGCATGTTATCTTAATGGGTTATGGCCGAGCATTCAAGAGGAGCTAAGCCTGGTTAGGATGACCACCATTGAGGATGCGTACCAATTTTCGTTGAGAGTTGAAGAGAACCTGAACAAAAGATTTGACAACAAGCAAAAAGGATGAGGAGGTCAAAGTGGAAGGGGTAGCGGAAGATCATTTGGAAGCCGAAATGAGGATGAGAATAAAAATGAAGATGTGGGTACCAGTCGAAGCTAGAGGAATGATAACTTCTACCACCCTCATGATCAAAATAGTGGTGATCAAAGAGGTAGAGGACGAGGAAGATTTGGGCAAGGACCCGGAAGAGGTGGTTTCAGAGGAACTTGTTTCCGGTGTGGTGAAGAAGGGCATCGAGCCTATGAATGTCCACAACACCAAGGAAGGACAAACAGAAGGCCAGAAGGTCATGCAAGGGTTGTACACGTAGATGAGGAGGCTCAATTTGAGCATTCAGATGATGCTGAAAGGGGAGAAGCCCTAGTGGTTAGAAGAGCCCTATTGACTGAAGAGAAGGAGCCATAACAAAGGAAGAATCTGTTCCGCGCAAGGTGCAAGTGTGAAGAAAAATGTTGTGATGTCATTATTGACAGTGGGAGCACTGATAATCTGGTGTCATAAGAGATGGTTATGAAGTTGAAGCTGAAGAGGGAAAGGCATCCACATCCATGTCGGATTGCCTGGTTGCAGAAAGACCATAAAGTTATGGTTAATGAGCAGTGCCTGGTGAAGTTCAAGATCGAAAGCTATCATGATGAGGTACTCTGTGATATCACCCCCATGGATGCATGTCACATGTTGTTGGGGAGGCCATGGTAGTTTGACAGGCGAGTTGTACATGATGGCCATGTGAACACTTATTCCCTGATGAAGGATGGAGTCTGCCATAAGTTGAAACCCCTGAAGAAGGCCGAAGAAAAGGTATGTAGTAGTGCTAGAATTTGTTATGTTTATGGAAGGAAATTTTTAGAAGGCATGAAGCATGAGCATGTGTTATGCATTGATCCCTAGAATGGATAAGGAGAATAGTGATAAGGTGTCAGTAGAATTTTTTGGGTTATTGAATGAGTTTCAAGATATTGTTTCTGATAATGTACCTGAGGGTTTACCACTAGTGAGGAAGATCAGTCATCAAATTGACTTGATCCTTGGAGCCAGTTTTCCGAATAAGGCAGCTCATAGAATGACTCCTGTAGAAAATGAGGAGTTGAACAGACAAGTTGAAGAGTTGTTGAGAAAGGGTTTGGTTCAAGAGAGTCTGAGTCCATGTGCAGTACCCACAGTACTAGCACCAAAGAAGGATGGGGAGTGGAGGATGTGTATAGACTCTCGGGCCATAAACAAGATAACGATCAAGTATAGATTTCCCCTGCCAAATATGGATGACCTAATGGACTATTTGAGTGGAGCTCAGTACTTCACAGAGATTGATTTGAAGAGTGGATATCACCAGATCCGGATTCGAGAGGGAGATGAATGGAAGACTACCTTCAAGACCAAAGAGGGCCTGTACGAGTGGTTAGTCATGCCTTTTGGGCTAACCAATGCATTGAGCACATTCATGCGACTCATGAACGAGGTACTGAAAGAGTTCCTAGGAAGTTTTGTTATTGTGTATTTAGATGATATTTTGATATTCAGTAAGTCACTAGATGAACATATAATGCATATTGGTAGAGTCTTTGAGAAGTTAAGAGAAGAGAAATTGTTGATTAATTTGAAGACGTGTAGTTTTGTGAAGAAGGAGTTAGTGTACTTGGGGTTTATTGTCTCAATAGAAGGTCTCAAGATGGACCCAGAGAAGGTGAAGGCTATTATGGAATGGCCTAACCCAAGAACTGCTACTGAGGTGATATCTTTCCATGGTTTGGCCAGTTTTTACAGAAATTTTATTAGAAACTTCAGTAGTATTTGTGCACCCCTGACTAAAACAATGAGAGGGGACAGAAAAGAGGTCAAGTGGAGCACTGGAGCAGCAAATTTTTTTGATCTATTGAAGCAGAAGGTTACAAAACAACCTGTTTTGGCCCTCCCAAATTTCAATAAGGTGTTTCAGGTGGATTGTGATGCTAATGGTTGTGCTATTGGAGCAATGTTAAGCCGGGAAGGTAAGCCCATTGCCTATTTCAGTGAAAAATTAAATGATGCAAAGAGAAAGTACTTTGTATATGATCAAGAATTTTATGCAATAGTTCAAGCATTAAAGAAATGGAGGCATTATCTGTTGCTGAAGGAATTTGTTATTTATACTGATCATCAAGCATTGCAGTACCTAAGTAGTCAGGGAAAATTAAATGAGAGGCATATGAAATGGGTAGAATGTTTGTAGAGTTATACCTGTGTTTTAAAGCATAGGAGTGGGAAGTCAAATAGGGTTGCAAATACCTTAAGTAGGAGGAAGGCATTGTTAACAGAAATGCAGATTGAGGTGGTTGCGTTTAGTGAACTCAAGACATTGTATCTAAATGATCCTGATTTTGCAGAGGCTTGGAAAGCTTGCAAGGAGCCTATTACAGTTGACAAGACAAAGTGGTTGGATTTCATAATTCAGGAAGGCATGTTGTTTAAGGGAAGTTAATTTTGTATTCCGAGGAGTTCCATGAGGGAGAACTGATAAAGGAGAAGCATAGTCGGGGAATGAAAGGACATTTTGGTCGGGATAAGACCATTGCCATTATTAGTGAGCATTATTATTGGCCTTAGTTATCCCAAGATGTGAAGAAGCTTGTGCAGAGTTGCATGGTATGTCAAATGGCTAAAGGAGTGAGCCAAAATACAGGGTTGTATCAACCCTTACCTGTACTAGAGAGGCCTTGGGAGGATATAAGTATGGAATTTGTTCTTGGTTTTCCAAGGACATAGAGAGTGAATGATTCAGTATTTGTGGTAGTTGATAGGTTTTCGAAGATGGCACATTTCATCCCATGCTAGAAGACCCATGTTGCAGTCCACATTGCTGACTTGTTCTTCAGAGAGGTGGTGAGGCTACATGGTCTGCCAAAGAGTATAGTCTCAGATCGTGACACCAAATTTGTTGGATACTTTTGGAGAACCTTGTGGAAGAAGTTGAAAACAAAGTTGAAGTTTAGTTCTGCACACCATCCATAGACTGATGGGAAGCCTGAGGTTGTGAACAAATTTTTTGTCTGGGTGACCTACTAAGATGCTTGGTAGGAGATAAGCCCAAGGGATGGGACTTGAGCTTACCCCAGGTAGAATTTGCTTACAACAATTTTGTCAATAGAAGCACTGGTAGATCACCATTCCAGATTGTGTATGAAAGTAGTCCTAGGACTGCTCCAAAATTGAGAAAGATGGACCAAGAGAAGAAGACAAGTGTTGAAGCTGAAGACTTTGCAAAACACATCAAGAATATGCATGAGAAGGTAAAATAACATATTAACAAGATGAATATGCAGTATAAGGCTAAGGCAGATCAGAAGAGGATGTATAAGGAGTTTCAGATTGGTGATGAAGTGATGGTCCACTTGAGGAAAGAAAAGTTTCCAGTGGGAACCTATAACAAATTGAAGATGAAGAAGTTCGGTCCCTGTAAAATTTTGAAAAGGCATGATTCAGGGAACACGTATGAGGTAGAGTTGCCGGATGGAGTCAACATTTCCCTTGTGTTCAACATTGCAGATTTGACAGAGTATCATGAGGGTGGTGAGAGGAAGTACTAGCAATGGAACAGTGTGGAATTCCAACACCTACTTCAGGGAAGGAGGAGATTGAAGCAATCTTGGATAGCTGTGTGGGAAGGAGTACCAGAAATAGGCAGTATGAAGAATATCTGGTGAAGTGGAGAGGAAATCCCGTGGAAGATTCATCCTGGTTGTCTAAGGCAGAGGTTGACTGTTTAGGTTTTCCTCAACCATTTGAGACATGACGGGGTCACTTTTCAAATTACCCTGGGTGTCTAATGTAGGAGCATCCAGTGGTGTAAGGGCAATCCTACACCACCCAAAAATATCTTTACTTTCATTTAGCTTTTTGTAGATGTTGTTGCATTTTTGAATACCCTTTTTGTCGAAGAAGAAGTCCCAACTTTCAGAACTGCTTTTCTGCTTTTTTTGCTCAATTGCTATTTTTAGCAAGTGTGAATTTGAAGGCGTGAGGAGACAAAAATTTAAGGGAAGCTTTAGGATAGAAAAATAAACACTTTGGTGAAAGAATCAGGCTAAGATCATTCTTGGTTCAAAAGTTATTCAAGTTTTAGTTTCTACTTTTTGCCCTATAAAATCTTCGAAGCTAATTTTGGGGTACTTAAAGGCTCCGGATGGGCCCGAAAATTGGCGGCAAACAAAAGTGGTTAGCTTTTAGGTCCCACAAGAGATTTTTGAAAATGTATTATGATTGAAGATCCGACGGTCGGATCTTAAGTTAGGGCTTCCAGAAGTTGGTGCATAATTAGAATGTTGTTTTTGGCTCCAAACGGAGAAAGGGGCTATTTATGGGCTAGTTTCTAATTTGTTTGAGTAGTTTTTGGGGAAAGAAGATCGCATATTGCGAAAAGGAGAATTTCTATAATTTTTTGTAATTTGCATGTATTGCAGAACTCGAGGATTTGAGATCCTTTGCATGTAAGAATTTTATTATTTGGAATATAATAAGATTATCTAGTTTTGTGCATGGATTTTTGTTACTCGGGTGGGCACCCTCATCATTTTCATAGCCTTGAAGGCATGGGGTTCATAAAAAGACTTATGGTAAAGTATGGTGAAGTATTCAATTACAAAGCACATGGTGTTCATGATTCATATTATCAAAGTAATATGGAATATCAGATGTCAGAGCATATTGCCTTGGTTTTATTTTTAGATGTTTTGAAGATCGGTTAGGGCTTTTACTTTGGTTGAGGGTTTAGTGCCCTACATGACAATGGCAAAGTCAAGCAAGTTGAAGGTTTTGTTTATCTCATTCAAATGAAGATCAAGAGTTTTTATTTAAAGATAAAATGAAAGGCCTCTATTTAAAATTCAAAACGGTCATTTTAGGAGGTTTTACTTTGATGGGTGTCAAGCTATCTCTTAGCTTTTTCTTCTTTTTTTTGTGAGAAGATGAAAAGATCGGGCTTGTGTTGTGGATTGGCGCCAAACCTTGCTAAAATATGGAAAGGTTTCCAATTGTAAAAAAGTATTTTTCTTGGATATTCTTGGAGTAACGTGGAGGAATGTTGATTTTTCTTACTTTGGATTATGTAAATATGTAAGAGTCTTATTGGAAATTAAGAGAGCAGATTGAATTTATTTTGAAATAAAAAGGGCATACAACAATATAGTAGTTTTGAATAAGAAATAATTTTTTTAAGAATGGTCTACTGATATTCTTGATGAATATATGATAGTGTGATTTGAAACCTTTGTAATATTTTAGTAATAGAAATTTCATGAACAAAAGTTACTATTTGCATGCTTAGTATTACAAGTGCAGATTTGTTGAGAGCAGATTGTTTGAATATTGTGTGAGAATGTTGATAGAGGTCTGAGCATTGTAAGAGGTTTTTGAAGGAAAAGATGCCATGTTTTGTTGAAATCATATACAGAAAGAGAATTTCAAGCATAAAGTATGGATGTTGTATGAAATATTGGAGTTTTATAGTCGGTACTAGGGATGCTAGCGGAAATACCCAAGGAAGGAATCACATTACTAGTTGGTTGCATTATTGTTGGGACTTGAGGGTTGGTATAAGTAGGAATAGAGGAAATTGTTGTGGGAGGAGGAATTTGAATTCCTCCTTGGCTCTTGGCATTTTTCAATGGTAAAGGACAACTAGTGGTTAAGGTAAAGTGTTTTCCAAAGATTTGAACTATGTTACGAACAAGGTCAAGTCTGTCTCCACTTTCAAGCATGCAATGAATGTTATCTATGGTAGCGATGGAAGTAGTTGAAATATTCTCAGTACTTATTTGATTTTTTAGGTTTGCTAAGTCTTTATGGATTTGGATTGTGTTTTCTTGCGGAACACTAGCAACCATTGTTTCAACATGTGTCACACTACTTGAAGGCAAAGAGTTGTTAAGGGTATGGTCCATACCTAGTGAACTAGTGTCAATACTAGGAGTGAAAGAGCTAGACAACCAAATATCCATGAATATTGTGCTATCACGGATGACATGAGTCTTGAACTTCATCTCACTATAGTATTAGCAATAGGACACCAAGTAGAAACGCTCATGCAAGGGATACTAAATGCAAGATGAATGCAAATGCAATTTAAGCTAAGTACAATGAAATGAATATACCAGAAACTTACTGAACTGAAACATAAAGTTACCAATAGCAAACAAGAGCACATAAATATAGCTTTGAATTATGGAAAATACAGTTTAAAATATACACTGGGACTAAATTGCCTAGAGGGGCATATGAGTCCCAGTGATGATTTTTTTCAAAAAACTTGAAAAATTTCAAGTGATATTTATGCTTTTTAGTTTGTATGATCTATAAACTAAATGTAAATGCAAATTTTAGATGATTTTCACTGATTCGAGATGAAAAAATGAAACCTATATGTACTTTCACTAATGCAAGAATTAGAAACCCTAGAAAGCCAATTAACTAATGCAAAATGCAATGCAATGTTAATGGAAGCAATATCTAGGATGATGATGCACTCCAAATCATAATTATGATGTTCTAAATGTAGGTTCACCAAAATGAAACATCTGAAAATTGATTTTTTATTTATGGTTTAGGACATAGAGCAAACACATTTCACAATCATTTCATTGAAAGGAAACCCTAGAGATCTCAATCTAAAGAATGCAAAGGGGAAAAAGATCTTGCAATAGGGTTTTCCTAGGGTTTGATTATAAACTAAAGAGGGGTTCACCACCAAGCTATGGCTTGGAAATACTAATGAAATTCAAGATCTAATGCTTAAACCTAATGCAATGCAATCTTCACTAAATGACCTAGACAAGCATGCAAACCAAAACATAAAACTACGAGATGAAAGGTGTGCACTTGAAAACCTGTAGAGGATTGGATGAAGATCTAAAATGCTGGAAACATTGGTTTTAATTCTAACTAGGACTCATACACCAAATTGAGCGATTTAATCCTGGATTAGGGTTTCTAGGTAGAAATAGGTTTTTGGCAATGTAGGTTCTGGATCTTTAAAAAATTGGAAATTTTCCTATACTAGGACTCATGCACTAGAACTAGCATACCAGTCTAGTTAGGGTTTTTTGGGAATTCAAAGTCTAATTCTTCTCTTCAATATCTGATCTATCCTTTTCACTTGATTTTTGGATCTGAAACTCTTATTTGGAACCTATAGATGTGTTCCAATGATCTCTAATGTAAGGTGACAACTTTGAACACTTTGACAACTTTATCCAAACTTGCTCTTCAATGTGTCTTCAACCTAGATCTGCAAATCACACATTAAAGAGAGGGAAAAATGTTGTTTTGTTAGTGGAAAGGGGTTTGCCTTGGTCAAACCCCATTTTGGTAATCAAACCTTGAAATGAAATTGTTGTGCATATTTTGCACACACGCCCCACCGTTGGCAGGGACCCTCTTTTTTCACTCCCGACGGGCTTCTTTGCTCTTGTCTCATTTTGCGTGCCCCTCATTTTTATGTCCTAGTTGGTCAACGTTCCCTTCAAAGTCTCATTTTTGGTTGACCATATTTTGCCCCTAAAATAAAAAAATTGCTAAGTGTTGGGTTTTTTGGGCTTCGCCCTCCTGCTCGCTCGATTCGATTTTTCCTTCATTCTTTGACTTTGGGGATAGATTTCCTATGGATTTTGGATGTTTTTGTGGTGCCTAAGTGAACTGACAAGGTTTTATTAAGTTTCAAGAAGTTTTGAAAATTCCAAAACTATTTTCCTGCAACAGCATTCCTACAGCGGCATTTCGGCCTCGTGTTTCCGGAACGTACGAGCGCACCTCCAAATCAAAAATGGACTTCGACTTAGATGCTAAAATGGGGTCTTATCTTCCCCTGACCTTTCAAATTCCAAATTTTCAGCCGAGAGATACCATCCGGAGTTCCGTGCTTCGTCAGTCATTTCAAAACAACATTCCTATAGCGGCATTCCGACCTCGTGTTTCCGGAACGTACAAGCGCACCTCCAAATAAAAAATGGACATCGACCCAGATGCTAAAACGGGGTCTTATCCTCCCCTGACCTTTCAAATTCCAAATTTGCAACCAGGAGATACCATCCAGATTTCCGTGCTCCGTCGGCTGTTTCAAAACAACATTCCTATAGCGACATTATGGCCTCGTGTTTCTGGAACATACCAGCGCACCTCCAAATAAAAAACAGACTTCGACCCAGATGCTAAAATGGGGTCTTATCCTCCTTTGACCTTTCAAATTCCAAATTTGCAGCCGCGAAATACCATTCGGAGTTACATGCTCCGTCGGCCGTTTCAAAACAACATTCCTACAGTGGCATTCCGGCCTCGTGTTTCCAGAACGTACAAGCACACCTCCAAATAAAAAATGGACTTTGACCCAGATGCTAAAATTGGGTCTTATCCTCCGTAGAACTTTCAAATTCCAAAATTGCAGCCGGGAGATACCATCCGGAGTTCCATGCTCTGTCAGTCGTTTTCAAAACAACATTTCGGCCTCTCATTTCCAATTTCAAGAAGCCTACCATGGGTCCGTCGACAAAACCATTTGATCCAATGAGGAAGGATACAAGTCCATCAGGAAGAAGGCAACTTTCAGTCAATTTCAGTTATAGTAAAAGGGAAATCAGCTAGAAGACAAAACTACTACAACGACTGGCCACTACGAGACAAAATAGGAAAAAGATAGATGTATTTTAAATTGCTGAATATTGTGGGGTAGGTGAAGCCCTAATGTAATTGAATTTGAGACACACAATGTAAATCAATCATGGCCATTCATTTGGGCTTTGGAAAACTATAAATAGGGGTCTCCCCCTCATTTGTAAGTGTTGGAGAGCTGTTGTAAAAATATTCTGCAACAATAGAAAGTAACATTGCATGATCTATGGGTGTTACCTTTTGAGTTTGCTCATTATGTGTGCATAGTTCTACCTTCCAAGTTAGTTTTAGTTGTTAGTTTCTTGAATGGAAGTGGTAATGGTGATTGTTGTTTCAGTATTTGACAAATTTCCAGCCCATACTTTTGGCACGTGTTGATGACAAGCTGATGTGCAAAGTTAGCCTGGGTTTCTTTATTTGATTGCTGCAACTTAGTTCACTTGCATGTTCATGATGTGTGTATGCAAACTGAAAATTTGCAGTCCTTAGAAGATTGCACTGGTTTTGTGTAACTATAGGATCCTCTTGGCCAAGCAAAACCCAGTTTGGGGAGTTTGTCTACTGTAGCAACCTCCATGATCACTGTTCATTCGTAGTTTCAGATCCAGGAACCTTTTCTCTTTCTTGCCCTTTTTATTTTTTTTTTAATAAGTAACCTTAGGCAAGGTTCATTGCACATTGTAAAGCTAAATCTGATGTTGAAATATAGTTCCAGACTGCTATTTGAACCTGCAAAAAATGCTCAACAACTTTCCCATCTCAAGAACTCCATTTGCAGATCCAACTTCCACGCTTTGTAACTCATCCGTAAGTCCACCCTGTGATTCCAGCAAATCACATAAATCAACTGAAATATTCCAAGCATCGTCATGACCTGACATCCGAGAGACCTTGGGATAGTGTTCTGCAATCTAATTGTGGAAAATTGTCTTTCAAGAGAGGTAATGCACCTACATATTACCTGTGTTGTGAAGTGCATAAAAACACCATCAACAGAACTGGTGCTAGAAGGAGGGATGACATTGTGAGGCTACAAAGTTGAATGTTGAATGTTGAAAAGAGCACTTTCAAGAAGAAATCTAAGATAAGGAGATCTCTTTTAATGCTGAAACATAAAATCAAAAAATTTTGAAGGCAAAAGAAGCTGAGTTGAAATGGAGCAGCATGTGCAAATTAGCATCGCTCGGCTACAGGCAGATTTAAATAGGAGATTGAAGAGACCATTGCAGTAGTTTGCATTGGCAGATAGATGTAGAATTCATGGCACCCACAGGCACAATGAATTGGAGTGTCTAACCTTCTTGAGCATAATTGAAAGAGTCTTACAAGGAAAGATTCCCTTTTGGGAGATATATCAGCCTTTGGCCCTTGCAGACCCAAAGGAGGAATTGACAACCATGGCAGCCAAGGCATTTGAAGAGCTGATCCAAGAGTGTTTGGGCAGCAAAGACGGACCAATATTGGTGGAAGCACTAATGTTAAGTTGGTACAGATTTCACAATGCACCTCATTCAAAATTTACTTGTCCTTCATGTGCAAGCATCATCACCCAATTCAAAGGCAATTTGAACAAGTTGGAGTAGCCAACTCTCAATGAGAATGAGTCATCCCATGAGGCAAAAAAGCTATCAGCATCTGGAGGACAACACATTGTAGATAGACCAAGAAGCTCCATAGAAATAGATGTTGGGACAACAAATGTTGAAGCTGAAAATGAAAAGGAAGAAGCTGATTTTTTGGGGACAACAAAAAGTTTTGGTGAAGGTTCACTAAGAATGGAGTTGGAAAGCCTCTCATTTGCCAGTAAGGGGCAGTCCTCCACTCAGGAAGGGGAGCCATTGGTAGTTGGGGATGAATCAATCAATTTTGCATTAGTGTATGCTGGGGCAGTCAATGAAGATGCTGAAAATCAGCAAGAGGAAGAGGTTGACAGCCTTGGGACAGTAGAAAGTGATGATGAGGTCCCAGGAGCAGAAAGATATGACTAGCTTGTCTCCAGATTTGCAAAGGATTGGTCAGAGCTGAAATGTCAGGTGGATTTGGAGGTATTGTTGCTACCAAATTGGTGTAGGCTTCATGATTAATTGCACTCAGAGTTCACATGCGAGCTATGCCAAGAAGTTGTCCAACAAGTTAAAGAACAAGCAAGGCAACCAAGTACACCACTTCTTGCAATTTCCTCAAGGATGGAACATGAGGATCAAGAGCCTGAGCCAAGTGACAACTCAGTTGAAGGTAGTCCTCAAGACAATGTTGGGACAACAATAGGAGTACAACAATACAATCTTGAGCTTTTGAGTGATCAAGTAGATCAAACTGGAATGTTGTCCACCAATCATCAATAAATTTTTCCTCTTGAAGAACATTTGTGCACCATGGATGATGGGCTTCTTGGTGAGTCCTTGGAGGGAGATTGCATGGTGGATTTTGGTCCCCTTGATGAGGTACCATCAATTGATGACTTATTTCCATTGGGAGTTGTACTATGGAGATATGCTCATACCGAGGAAGATCACATCCCAGAAGATGGTAGCGATGGAGACATACTCCTTGAACCTCCGAACGGTGATGCACTAGAGTTTTCAGATTGGGAGAGGGGTTCCTTCTCCATTTATAGTGATAGTGAGCAAGGGGAAATGAGTGAACGTCATGATGAGATGCATGAACAAAAAAGAGAAGAAGACAAAGCAAGGGTGCTGAGATAGCTGCAACAAAGATGAAGCACCCGGTCGACTACAAGATCCAACATGGAGTCCTTCCGCCATGATCATTGTTGATCCTCCTTTATATTTAGATGGCTGCAATAGGACAGATTCGTACATGTCATCATCCCATGACATTGAGCATCTTGAAGATAGGTTCAATGCTTGGGAAAGGAGATGGGACAGTGTGCTACCTTTTGAGGGCAGCAATCAAGTGGATCCCAAGTTTGTGGAAGATCAACGAGATGAAGTACTTCTTTTTGAAAAATTGCAAAGGGGGATTGCTAATCCTACACAAGACGTGGAGGAAGTGTTTTCTGCCCCATTCTCCCTACCTTATGCAGACTTGATGCCTGAAGTGTTGCTCCTTCCACCGTACCCACCCGAGGTTTCTGATGCAAAGACTGACGATGCGATGCTCGCTCTCAATTGTCAAATGCTACCACCTCCATGTGATGAAACCCAGGTTCTATCCTTCCTTGATCCTATTAATTGTCATAGCTGCACTTATCATTTTGATTATGGAAATGAGGAAAAATGAACATGTTTATGGATTAACCATGGGTTTAGCGAGCCTCCTCAATTGCTGATTTTCCCTAGCCGGGTGACTGAATTTGAATGCTGCAATATTGAATTTATTTTCTCTGAATATAAGGATAAATCTGCATGGTATAGAACTATAACGATTGCATGTCTGCTTGTGCATGCATTGCAAAATCCAATGAGCATGAGCATCAGCTTGCCTTACCCGAACATAGTTCTTTGTAAATATCTTTGTACATAACTCGTTTTGAGTAGTGTAGGTTTCCTGTAAATTCTTTTTTTTTCCTGCTTTCGTTAGGTTAGTTTGTTTGTTGTAGGTTGCTTGTTTTAGAGTGGATTCTTTGCTGTTTTCTTTTGTTGTCCCGCTTTGGTTGGTTTTGGTGCTTGCTTTTTGTTTGCTTTTATTGCTGCTCTTTTGTTGCTTTGCTTGGGGTCCCTCTGCTTCTGACTGGGTATATATATGCACAGAACAACCATTCTTATTTCCTGGGGTTGTTCTATGTATTTCTTTGTCAAACTCTAATCAAGTTTTCAGAGTGGATGGTGAGGATCTTCTATTAGTATCGAGTGATCTAGATGTTTGATTCAAAGTGGATAATTTTTTGGTTGGTCTGATTCTGAAGTATTCTTGAATCTTATATCTCTCACAAATTTTAAGAATCTGACGGTCACTGTAGGCCCTTTGTGAAGTCTAGTTAAGTGAAAAATCTAAAATTCTGCTCCAGTGCCACTATGATTCTCATCCTTGAGCGCGAGATTCATTGCTTGCGGGTTGAAATAAAAGAACTGAAAAGAGAAAAAGAAACAAAAGAAGGAAAGCAAAATATTGAAAATCAAAAGGAGATAAATTCAACTTTTTAGGGGTATATGAATAACTCTACCGGGGCTATGGACGCCCGACCGACAGTAGAGCAATGTTCGGGAGAATCATAGCGAAAACCTCGTCGGGGCTATGAACGCCTGATTGGCAGTGAGGCAATGTCCCAGATGTTTTTGGAGTTAGAATAAACTACGTAGCTTAACTTGATGGAGCGTGGGTTCTTGGAGCAACTAAAGGATGGGAATTAATACAATTGCACACACTTGGATTTTCAGCATACTGAAGGTTGGGTTAACTAGTGGTTTTGATCTTTTGGTTGAGTGTCTGGCTTGTTTTCCCTAGCATGAAGGTCGAAACCAGAGATTCTGGGTTCGTGATTCCAATTTGTCATCGAAATGCTCTAGAGCATTTCCCCTAGCGATTCGCTATTTGTTGTGCATATTTTGCACACACGCCCCACCGTTGGCAGTGACCCTCTTTTTTCGCTCCTGGTGAGCTTCTTTGCTTTCGTCTCATTTTGCGTGCCCCTCATTTTGCTGTCCTAGTTGGTCAACATGCCCTTCAAAGTCTCATTTTTGGTTGACCATATTTTGCCCCTAAATAAAAAAATTGCTAAGTGTTGGGTTTTTCGGGCTTTGCCCTCTCGCTCGCTCGATTTGCTTTTTCCTTCATTCTTTGACTTTGGGGATAGATTTCCTATGGATTTTGGATGTTTTTGTGGTGCCTAAGTGAGCTGACAAAGTTTTATTAAGTTTCAAGAAGTTTTGAAAATTCCAAAACTGTTTTCTTGCAACAACATTCCTACAGCGGCATTCCGGCCTCGTGTTTCCGGAACGTACAAGCGCACCTCCAAATAAAAAACGAACTTCGACCCAGATGCTAAAATGGGGTCTTATCCTCCCTTGACCTTTCAAATTCCAAATTTTTAGCTGGGAGATACCATCCGGAGTTCCGTGCTTCGTCGGTCATTTCAAAACAACATTCCTACAGCGGCATTCCGACATCGTGTTTCCGGAACGTACAAGCGCACCTCCAAATAAAAAATGGACTTTGACCCAAATGCTAAAATGGGGTATTATCCTCCCCTGACCTTTCAAATTCCAAATTTGCAGCTGGTAGATACCATCCGAAGTTCTGTGCTCCGTCGGCCGTTTTAAAACAACATTCCTACAGCGACATTCCAACCTCGTGTTTTCGAAATGTACAAGCGCACTTCCAAATCAAAGATGGACTTCAACCCAGATGCTAAAACGGGGTCTTATCCTCCCTTAACCTTTCAAATTCTAAATTTGCAGCTGGGAAATACCATCTGGAGTTTCGTGCTCCATCGGCCGTTTCAAAACATCATTCCTACAATGGCATTATGGCCTCGTGTTTTCGGAACATACCAGCGGACCTCCAAATAAAAAACGGACTTCGACCCAGATGCTAAAATGGGGTCTTATCCTCCTCTAACCTTTCAAATTCCAAATTTACAGCCGGGAAATACCATCCGGAGTTCCGTGCTCCGTCGACCGTTTCAAAACAGCATTCCTACAGCGACATTCTAGCCTCGTGTTTTCGGAACGTACAAGCGCACCTCCAAATAAAAAACGGACTTCGACCCAGATACTAAAATGGGGTCTTATCCTCCTTCAAACTTTCAAATTCCAAAATTGTAGCCGGGAGATACCATCCGGAGTTCCATGCTCTGTCGACCATTTTCAAAATAGCATTTCAGCCTCTCATTTCCAGTTTCAAGAAGCCTACCATGGGTCCATCGATAAAACCATTTGATCCAATGAGGAAGGCTGCAAGTCCATCAGGAAGAAGGCAACTTTCAGTCAATTTTAATTACAGTAAAAGGGAAATCAGCTAGAAGACAAAACTGCTACAGCGACTGGCCACTACAAGACAAAATAGGAAAAAGACAAAGATGTATTTTAAATTGCTGAATATTGTGGGGTAGGTGAAGCCCTAATGTAATTGAATCTGAGACACACAATGTAAATCAATCATGGCCATTCATTTGGGCTTTGAAAAACTATAAATAGGGGTCTCCCCCTCATTTGTAAGTGTTGGAGAGCTGTTGTAAAAACATTCTGCAACAATAGAAAGTAACATTGCATGATCTATGGGTGTTAACTTTTGAGTTTGCTCATTATGTGTGCATGGTTCTACCTTCCAAGTTAGTTTTAGTTGTTAGTTTCTTGAATGGAAGTGGTAATGGTGATTGTTGTTTCAATATTTGATGAATTTCCAGCCCATACTTTTGGCACTTGTTGATGACAAGCTGCTGTGCAAAGTTAGCCTGGGCTTCTTTATTTGATTGTTGCAACTTACTTCACTTGCATGTTCATGATGTGTGTATGCAAACTGAAAATTTGCAGTCCTTAGAAGATTGCACTAGTTTTGTGTAACTATAGGATCCTCTTGGCCAAGCAAAACCCAGTTTGGGGAGTTTGTCTACTGTAGTAGCCTCCATGATCACTGTTCATTTGTAGTTTCAGATCCAGGAACCTTTTCTCTTCCTTGCCCCTTTCCCTTTTTTTTTTAATAAGTAACCTTAGGCAAGGTTCATTGCACATTGTAAAGCTAAATCTGATGTTGAAATGGAGTTCCAGACTGCTGTTTGAACTTGCAGCAAATGCTCAACAACTTTCCCATCTCAAGAACTCCATTTGCAGATCCAACTTCCACGCTTTGTAACTCATCCGTAAGTCCACCCTGTGATTCCAGCAAATCACATAAATCAGTTGAAATATTCCAAGCATCATTATGACCTGACATCCGAGAGACCTTGGGATAGTGTTCTGCAATCTGATTGTGGAAAATTTTCTTTCAAGAGAGGTAATGCACCTACGTATTACCTATGTTGTGAAGTGCATAAAAACACCATCAACAGAAATGAAATAGGAAAAGAGAATGATGAATGAAAAATGCAATGTTGCAACTCACCAAACCCTACCAATAAAGTGTTTGCAAACATGTATGAAGTGGCTCCAATGGATTTAGATCTTGAATAGTGCTTGAATGTGGTAGATCTTGACTCAAATGATAGCTTGAATCATAAAGCTCTATATCACAATTGTTAGCTCAAAAAAAAAATGATGCATGATGACTTTGACATGATGATTGATGCTTGAATAATGCTCTAAAACACTTGATAATAAGCCCTTGAATGCTCTTGAATTCTCTAGTAAACACTTGAATGCTCTTGTGAACTCAATTTTTCTATAAGGATCACTTGATTGCTTGTTAGGAGAAAAATGACTGAAATAACCTTGTATTTATACTTGTTTACGTCAAATTTCCCAAAATTACAACACTACAAGCCAACATCATATCTAGGAGAATGAAATCATGCCAATAATTTGAATTAAATTTAATTATGGGGCACATGGGACTCATGCGCTAGAAGTGTCATATGAGTTCCATTAGGCATGAATTATGGGACTATTTTTAAAAAATGCTTAGAAAGGTGTGAAATCAAGATCAGGACCCAAAAACCTAGGTGGGACCCATACGCCCAAGGTGGCGTATGAGTCCTAGATCACTAAATATGGTCCACACAACCTAAAAACACTTGAATTATGATTGGATGTTGACTTATGTCAGGATTATCCTAAAAAATATGCATTAAATGAGGCTTGTGGATGCAAAATAAGGCCAAATAAGGCATAAAGAAGCCCAATTATTTATGACAACCTTAGAAAAGTGTGAAAGTGTGAAACAACACTTTACAACACCTTAAATAAGGTACAATTAAATTCATTTAGTTCACAAGGGCCCAAAACTTAATGTGAAGGTGCAAATAAATACACTTTACAACATTAAATTAAGGCAAAGTTAGGTGAATTTTGCTTAAAAGGGGCCTAAATCCAATGTTAATGTAGAAAATACATTACAACACTAGATCAAGGCGATATTATGCTCAATTTAACAAGGAGGGCCCAAACAAGCAAGGAAAAATAAAGGGATACTTTTTTCGTTGTCACAAGATCATTATCATATCCACACAAAATTAGCTAACTCAAACCTCTAAGGATAATTAAATTTGATCTTATTAGATGACCCTTGGCACTCTTACCTAACAATTGTAAGGATCCTCCTTTTACACTCTAAGGACCAATCATCCTCCACATCATGCAATATCTAACATCTTGCCTACACATGGGAAAAATGACAGGTTCCCTTGTCAAGCCAATGGCGTAATCACTTTCTAACACCATAAAAAATGTTACTTTAAGATTGTGTGAAACCGAGATAGTAAAAATGAATATATAACTAACAGAATCTAAAGAATAAAATAAGTTCCAACACCCTAAAAAGTTATGAGAGGCCACATATCTTCCATATAACTTAAAGCTTATTTGGTTCACAATGATAGTGACACACAAAGTGGGTGTGTATGGTGGAAATCACAACGTCCACCATAATTATTTTTCTAAATGATGATCTCCTATTAAAAAAAATACATGTACACAAACACATGAGAGTAGGACACATCATATGTTGACTCACCCATCCACCAACCAATCTCAACACAAATAACTAATAGGTCTATGAAGACACTTCCTTGAGATGTCCTATAATTGCAATAGATTGGATGGTTTCCATAATATTGAGAGTTCAAAGGTTCTAATAACACAAAGATTCTCAAAGCCCTTGGATTATATTTGGATCCAATTATTGATGTAACTCCAAGCCCCAAGGAGAAAATGATCTATGACAACATTTAGGATTGCATGGTCCACTAGATTCAAATGAGATCAATGCTCCCTATGTTATCCACCATATAATAATGATGTTGAATCAGAACATAATGCACAAGCATTGGTCTCGACATAGCTTGATTGATGATTCTCATTTCAAAGCCATCAATAAAGTAATTAAAATGATCATATAAAAAATATGCTATGAATGAAGGAAACTACTACAATATGGAAAACTAATTTAACTTGCAAATCTGAAATCTAAAATATAGAATATCAATGGAGAAATGACTTAACAACAAATAAATTTACACAACTCAAGATCCATACACAACACACAAATTTATGTGGAGAAAACCCTTTTGGGTAAAAAACTCCACCAAGAAAAGGGAAAATTTGTTTTATTATTCAAAGAGATTACAATACATCTAATTTTCTCAATTTTGCATCCAATCCAACAACATTTATATTGATGTAAAACATCACTTAATTTCTCCCTCTCAAGCCCTCAATATATAAACTCATGAGGGCTCAAATACCACTAGATAAAAAATTAACATGGGTCAAAACAAGGTTCCAAAATACCATTATAAAAATCCATATGACCCTTAAATGCTAAACATAATCTATTACATGACTTTACACCCTCTTACAGACTGTCATAAAAATCCCTAGAAAATAGAATATGCTCTTACATGCATCATAAACTATTAATAGATTATGCAAAGGTTATCTTATGCATGTCATGACTAATTCTCACGTCCAAAATGATCTCCCCTATTTTTAGCCCTTACAATTGTCATAAAATTTGTCATCCTAACAAATAGGATTTCCATTCTAGACCACTAGATGGGCATATTTTGACAACTAATAACTTATTTTTCAAGTCACTGACATGTGGAAAAAGTGCCAATTCAAAATTTCACACCCCTTTTGATGGAGCATAGATATTTATAAATACCAAATAATCATGGGAGAATATAAAATAATAATAAATAAATAACTTAGGAATCACTAAGGTTGAGACACCTTAATTCCCAACAAAATATAGTATCTACAATGTTAATAGAAACACCCTCCCCCCAAATAAAATAAAATGCATAAATCCTCGCCAAATATAGGTTATTGGTTTTCTTTCTTTCACAAGAAGAAAGGTAACTTTCTCACTATTCTCTAGCATGCCCACTTATCTTAAGACAAGTAAAGGAAATCCTATATGCCCCATTCACATTATGAGCATTGAAACACTCTAAATTTTCTAATTTATCCATGAATCTAATATCTATGCATTTACTTGAGCTTCAAAATTTTTGATTTCTAGTTTAGTTTCAACCTTGAATAGAGTAGTTTAATATTTTACCTTTTTCCCAACATCTTTTTCTTCCCCAAAAAATCTCTTTTGTCACCCTTCACCTTAACCATTGTCCCAATTTAGTTTAATATGCAGTTTTTTGTATTGAAACTTTAATGTATGGATAATCAAAATTGGTTCCAATTTAGAAGTAGGTTTGGGTAGTTCCCTTCACCTTAACCATTGTCCCATTCTCTTACCATTGGTGCCACTTAGAGTCTTCTCACTCTACCAATAAAATCTTTCACAACTCTTACAACTCAAGACACTTCCATACAAGTGTTGATTGATTTAAAATTCATATATAATTATTCTAACGTGTTAACTCACTATTGCAATGTGGGTATTTGTAGGGGGATGCAGGAAATGAATATATATGGGGCATGGGATAATTAATTATAGCCCCAATCCATCATTGTTGGTTATCTACAATTTTTTTCAAGTTTTATTTATTAGAAGGAAAAAATGAAGAGACATCAACCAAATGAGGACTGAATTGAGGCTATAGTCTCATGGAAGGGGGCTACCTACAAAAATTAGCGAGTGATGAGAAAATTTAGGGGCCTCAATAATAGTACAATTTTTGTTGAGATTTTTTTGGAAGTTGGAGATCTTATGATTTGCTTAAAAATTACAATGTCAAGCATTTCTACATCATAAATATAAAAAGGAAATAAATTCCTCCAAAGAATATAGGGTGCCTTTTAATAATACACGTGAACAAAAATTCCTAAATTGGAAGAGGAAATTTCTAACCCAAATCTACAAACAACCACTAAAGCTCTAAGAGCTAAATTGTATGACAAATTGCATAATCACACATTGTGAAGTCCCCTCATGGATCCACTTTGTAAACATAAAAGAACATGAATCTTTGCCTTAAATGATTATTGTAACCACTTTTTACATACAACCATCATTTCTTATTTGCATGTCCTCAATAATGGATTTAAACTTCAGTGTAAAACTACTTTATAATAAAGAGCACATGGAGAGAAAACTTTTTATTTTAGAAGCGAAAAATGAAAATTAATGTCCATCAATTGATATCAAAGAACAAAATAGAAAAATCATTTTTTCTTGGTTGAAGAGAATTGGTAACTTCAATTATCAAAATGCTACCTAGAGTATAACTATCAATACTTCAATAAAGTCAAAGTACAAGCTAGCAACTTATATTTTTTTTGAAGAGGATAATCAATAACTTTGGATTTCAAAGGACTGCCTCTATAACTTCCTCGGACCATTGCCTTAGTAAACCTAAAGTGCATTAACAACTTGTCTGTGGTTTTTGAAGAGGAGAATTAATAACTTTATATTTTCCTTGTTGAAGAAGAGAATTAGTAACTCCAATTTTGAAAGAGTTGTTTCTATAACTTGCTCATACCATAGTGAAACTTAAATGACCTTAAAGTCCCTCCAAAGTTGCTTATTTGAAGATAAAGCAGCTTCTAAGAGATTTTCTCGAGGCTTCCAATAAAGGACACTAGGGCTTCCATTTTATGGCCTAGGAATTCTATTGGCTTCCTTGTGAGGCTAGAGGGCTTGATTTTTTTTCATTCCTAGACAAGGCATTGCCTTGTGTGCTAAATGGATCATTCAACTTATCTAAGGTAATGAATCTTGGAAATTTCTTTTTTGTCATTATATTGGTGTTGGTACACCTTTAGGGTGTCAAGTGTGAGAAGGTTAGGACTAATGAACCCTACTCAATATAAGGGAACATGTCACTCTCCAGGGAACCTTTGCTATAAAAAGGTATATGGAAGGATTGGGAAGCCATTAAACCTTGGATTTGCTAGGTTGGAGATTATTTTTGTAATGTTTTGTCCATCAACCACCAATCCATTTGGTGGTCTCTAATTCTTAGTTCTCAAGGAAGGCCTTTGGCGAAGCTACCTTAGATTCATGTTTTGAAGTTCTTTAAATGGGGAGTATGGGTCTTACTTGATCTCATTCTTCAAGCCACTAAGAAATTCTTGTCTTGGGCCGATTTCAAGCTCAAGTTCAATATTTCCAAATAGGATCAAGAGACATCCCAAGTTGTTATTGATGTTATTCCTCCCTAGATGTTGCATAAAATTGGGGTGTGATCTCTCAAGCCTTGGTGAAAAGTTTGGAAGTGGTATCCATAAGCCCCCTTTTGGAATCACAAGGCCTATGAGGGATACTCTAGGTTGTCTCCACATCTACCTATGGTGGATCAACTTGATCACCACTAACAACTTTAGTCCTCTTATAAAATGTGGCATAGATGTTTCCAACACGTTTAGTCAATTTTCTTGGAACCCAAGTTGGCTCATTTTGTTTGGTGTCTTTTATACCAAGGCCTTTTGATGGGGGCCTATCTTGCTCATATGGGCATTCCCAACCCTCATTGTCCATTATGTGGACAAGTTGAGACGATCAAGCAACTCTTTTGGTTTTTTTTCTTAGGCTTAGGAAGCATGGAATTTGATCCATGATTTTTTTGAGCTTTTAGAGCTACCCCTTTTTCTTGCCCGACATGGTTTTATTGGGAGATTGGCCTTGTTTATTGACCTTGAATATACCTAAATTTAACATGCTTTTAAGGCGGAAATTATTTTTAATATATGGAAGGATATGGATGTTGCTCTTTTTACTCATTATGTTATTGAAATACACATTAAATTTTCCTATACACTAAAGCATTCATATGTTTTAATGTTCTTATGCAGATCCAAGTGCAAGCTTTGAAAGTTGAACTAGAAGTTGCTCATCTTTAGGAGTTGTTGAACCATTGGGGCAATGCCCCCTACACTGTGGCCATGTTTTCATTTGATTCTACCTCTCATAGAGTTTGTCAACGTGGGCATTAACCATTTTCCAGATGTGACAATGGTGACCAAGGCTCTCACTCTCGTGCTCCCCCGTCTAAGAATTCTAGGGATTTTGCTACTTGTGGAGGATGGTCCCAATCCCCCAACAACCCTTTGTTTCTACTCTCGGGTGTGAAGAATTGGGTGGCCTAACACAACCAAGTTCCCTCGTTTGTAGCTTGCCATTTCTCCAATTTGTGCCTAACCACCTATCGAGGAGAATCCTGAAGAAGATGGTGCTCTCACTGGTTGGGAGCAAATTGATGTTACTCCCCCTAGAGATGTGTGGGGGAAATCTGATGATTAAGATCCACCTTTTGCTAGCATTACAATAGCTGCTTAGTATTTGTGGGCTTTTCCCTTATTTTTTATTTGTCTTTGTTTAATACTTGGTCCTGTTAAACTTTATAGACGTACCTTTCTACCACCCTACCCATTTTTTATGAATATTATACTATTTATCAATATAATGTTTAATAAGAATGTTCATGAAAAAAAATACTTTTATGAAAATTAACAATATCAAAATTTCAAATAACTAACCTGCCCTCGTAGACCAATCCTTGTAACAATCACACCATAAACTAACAACTTAGTTGATAACATAATTAGATAAGTGGTGGAATGTTAACAAATATCTAGCTAACATAAAGGTGTTCTATTCTTTTTTCTTTTTAATTTTTAAAAAACATTTTGGAGTGCGAAATATGGACTTTTTGTTATAGATTCCAATTTCCAATTCTTTCTTCCCCTAGATGCTTTGCCCGACAATGTGGCGTCCACTTCCGCGTATACGCGTCACCACATTGCGCTATCTACCAGTCAAATTAGTCTACATTACTTTGTCTCGAAGATATCTTGATTTCTCACCCAAACGAATGCCTATTAATAAAGCTAAACGATCTTCTCGTTTTCTGTACAAACATGGAATCCGCTCATATAATGGCGGTGCCCTTCCACGGGCAGGGCCACGTCTTCCCCTGCGTCGAGCTCTGCAAGCGATTGGCCATCCGGGGCATCACTGTCACAATTTTAGCTGACCCTTCAATTACCCCTTCTCTGCAAATCACAGCCAAACAAGCCCACGAATCCCTGGGGATTAATATCGGGGTCTTAGAATTGTCCCAACCCGAGGAAGAAGAGGAAGAAAATGATGAAGCTGCAGACCGGCAGGAACCGGATTTGTTCGGAGACCATCTTGCAAAGCCCATGGAAGAGATTCTGCAAGCACTCGATCGTCCGCCCGTCTGCATCATCGGAGACGTTATGGTGCCGTGGGTAGCGAAGGTGTGCAACAAGTTAAATATTCCCCGGGTTTCTTTCTTTACTTCAGGTGCGTGTTCCTTGGCGTTCGAATATGCCATATGGAAGCACGGCGACCAGGTAGAAGAGACTAAGACACCATTTGCAGTACCTGGGTTTCCCGAGTCAATGACCGTCACTCCCTCCGATGCAAGCCACCGTGCCCCGCCGGGTCCTCCCCCAGATGGCGGAGGAAGAGGGGGTCCGCGGGGTCACAGAGGCCCGCCACCGCACAGCGGGCGGGGGCTAGGGCGAGGGCGAGGGCGCGGTCACCGGCCGCCGCCTCCTCCACCTGGTGGCCACGGTTCACAGCGGAACCCGCCATGGATGAACGGTCTCAAAGAATGCCACGGAGCCCTGGTGAACACGTGTCGGGACTTGGAGTCCCCGTTCATGGAGTACGTGATAAAGGAAACCGCCCAGCCTGCCTGGGCGGTTGGCCCGCTTCTGCCGTCTTCCTTCTGGGAAGAGTCGCCCGGCTCCGTAACGCACGACAGTTCTGTACGCAAGACCCGCAAGAGCAGTATCGACGAACAACAGTGCTCGCAATGGCTCGACGCCCGGGCGCCCGGATCGGTGATCTACGTCTCCTTCGGCAGTGAGGTGGGCCCATCGGACGAAGAATGGACCGAGCTTGCACTTGGCTTGGAAGCCGCGGGGAAGCCCTTCATTTTGGTTCTACAGGCGGAACCCGAAGAAGATGAAGCTCAAGTTGAAGATGTCCTCCCCAAGGGTTTTGAACAACGGGTCGAAGGGCGTGGTCTCGTAATCCGCGGATGGGCCCCTCAGCTGCTAATACTGTCCCACCCGGCGACAGGAGGGTTTTTATCGCACTGCGGGTGGAATTCGACGGTGGAGAGCCTGGGCCTCGGTGTGCCCTTGCTTGCGTGGCCCATACGAGGAGATCAGCACTACAACGCCAAGCTGCTGACGTTCGAGCTTGAAGCGGCGGCCATGATTGAGTTGGATCAAGATTCCGGAGTGGTGAAGAGGGACAGCGTTGTCAAAGGAGTGAAAACATTGATGGAAAGTGAACAAGGGCTGAAAATGAGGGAGAAAGCTAAGTGTTTAAAGGACTTGTTGAGGTCTAGTCTGGAATCCTCTCACAAGGAATTGGACGCTTTTCTCCGCTATGTTTTACACTTGCCAAATCAACAAGTTCAATGCGATTGATCAGAAATAATGTTGGAGGCTGGTTGAATCTATATCAGATGTACCTGTAAGTAGCTAAGCCGTTTTCAAAGACCATGTTGCATACACAAATTTTGTACCAAAAAATATAATTGCGTGCACATATTTTTGTGCTTTTAAAAAAATCCAAATATTGTATGATCATCGACATTTTTGGCCCCTTGAAGAAAAAGCCAAATACTGTATGCAACGTCACAAGATGCAATGAGTGTGCCCATATGTGTTACTAAAAATATTCTCACGCTTGCGAGCGAAAAAGCTAAATCATTTTATAGGATTCTTCTTCGACAACAATATCTGATAGTAATAAAAGATATATTGTGTTGGATTATTGTCGGTGAGTTGTATGGTGTGTTTTTATTTGGAGATAAAGTGTGAAATAAATATTAAATTAAATTTAGAAGGCTAGAAAATGGTTATTTTTAAATAGTATTCAGTTTAATAGGTGAAGGTAAATTTTAGTTAGTTAACATAATTTTTTTTTTTGTGATATAGATGAGGTATGAAATTATCAAAGATTGTTTGATTTGAATTGGATAATGTCTTAATGGAACTCTACATATATGTTGTAGAAATGTAAATGTTTAGTCATAATAAAATGTACTATTTGCAAACAATTAAAAGAGTCTATTGGAAGAGTTATAGCTAACACACATATAGGCAAAATGTCTTGGAAGAGCAAATGCTATATGTAATTCGTTGTCTAACATAATCAATTTGTAGTAGTTGGAAAGTCATAAAATGAAATGGAGAATATATTTGCTACTTTTAAAATTTTAATGTACTTGCAAGACATGATGAAATGCATATTTTTATGTTTGAAAAATACTTTGATGTGGTAATTGTATATATTATATGAACTTAGTTATCTCAAATTTTGTGTGTAGTATGTCATGTGAACAATGCAAGGTTTCTATATTTCTTACCTAGTTTGTGTGTTGATTGACACATTCAAAATTAATTATTTTTGCACAACAAAGATGAAGCAACATTCAATAATAGAACATCGTTACAATAAATAAAAGTCATTAATCGTAGATACCTTAAATTACTATTAATTATTTTTGCATAAAACAACAAAACAAATTTAGAGAGTAAATTATTGCTAGTCATGTTTGTGGTAAAAATAATTTTAAATTGGTCAAATATAAACTTTTGAACTTGAGAAACCCTTATTTATTTTGGCTATGGTTGCTATAGTAGTACACATTGAAAGTGATGAACCATTAAACATTGTCCAATCTAATTTTAAAATGCCTATTATTCTTTAGAGTTTAGGTTGTGAGGTATTCTAAGTGACCTGTGAGTTAATGTTTAATAAATTATATTTTGAAGTAGGTTTATGCTTGCAAGTAATTTTATCTTGTCTACAATTCTTTTTACTTGATTTTCACAAGAAATTTTACAATCAATTAAAATAGGTCATAAATCAAAGATAAGTGACACAAGTTCAAATATTGATCCTCATCATGCCAAGTAATCAATTGAATAATTATTATAGACAAAGATTTCTAGATTTTGTCAAGAGATATGACATTTAACAAAGGAGCTCAAACTATGTAAGGTGTAGACTAATTTCCTACAACTATCTAATGTTATATGCTTTTGAAAGTATAATGCAAGTGGCATATGTGTAAATGAGTTTATTTTGTCATTTAAAATATCAAAGTGTGATAAAGTAATTTCTTTTTGATCAATTATATGCATTAATTGCACAAATGAATGTTTTCATATACCAAAACATAACAATCATTTGCAAAAACATTTACCAAGATAATTTATAAAGATTAGTAGGAAAGAGACTCTTGTATTTTAAATTTGAATATTTCAAATATAGGTTCAATTTCAAGTGCCTAAGGATCAATCTTAAGAGGCATGAGATTGAATTTGGATATAAAAATTGATAATCTTGATGCAAGGAACAATTATATAGAAATATTTATATATGTGCTGCCTTAAATTAAAGATAAATAGTCAATATATAAAAAGTAATATAAATGGATGTGTAAAGGATAAATAAATATTAGTAATTGAGCCAAATTTTAGTAGAAGAATATGTCAATTGTCAATATATGATTGCAAATTAAGAAATTTTAAAGTAATGAAATTCAACTTGTCCATCATCGAGCAAATTCTCCTAGCGTGTTGAAATCATTACATTCCATGTGAATTAATTAATGATAACCATAGAGTGCACCTCACTACTCACTAGATAAAATAAAACAGGTTAAAAATAATATAATATATCAATTAGATAAAATCCTTGCAGTGTTCACCTCATTACCAAAGGCTATAATGTTACTAATCTTTTCATTCATTAACCTCAAGTGTGTTTCATATTCTAGTTATTTCATAAGGTAATTCACGATTTCTAATTTGTACATTCCAAAATCATACTTAGAAATAGCTCAATTTATCAAATGTATAACATAAGATTTCTTTCCTTAGATTTCTAGGATGATAATGAAAATATTTGAACCTAAAAATATGAAAAATTGAACATTTCTCACTATCCATCAAGTTTTATTTAGTGAGAAATAGCCATTTTTTATAGTTTATTTAGGAAAATTATACCAGGGTGATAAAACAATTTCCTACATAACCCCATGAGAGAAAAACATGTATATGAGCTTATATAATAACCATAATGCAAAGATCAAAGACATACCACAAGATTACACAAGATATACCTTGGGAAAGCCCTAAAGAGGAAAAAATCCAACCTCCAAAAGTATCCACACTCAATATATTATTCAACAATAAAATAATTACTACACTCATAAAATATCCATGAATAATTCTAAAACATTAAGCTCCTCCAATGCATTCTTCATGTGTCCAAGCATTTTTAAGCCACACATCTAAATTCATGCTTCACATATGCACTCAATAAGAGAGTTCAATACAAATGACAACCAATTCAAATTGTCAACTATCCAATCTCAACCACTAAACATGTGCTTAATTTTAAGGAATCAAGCTCACACAAAATGGCCAAGTGATAAGGTAAACCATGAGTACACAGAATTATTTCCCTGACATTTAATTTTTGGTACTAGGTTTTTCCAGTAATATGTGTAACCTACACAAGATATCTAACCAATGCCACAAAACTTTATAACTGGACCCAAATACATATTTGATGTGGCTAAACACATCTCATAAAGATGCATCATAAATAAATATTTATTTTATATAATTAAATAATTATTTTCTTGTGCACGAAGTACAACACCCTTTTCTTATTATCTCCCACTTGTATATATTGTATAAGGGCCAATTGATGAAACAAATCATCAAATCCATCCAAGAAACCACATGAATCTCCAACATTCTTGTTAGTAGAGGAAAATTTGGGGAATTACAGTATAAAGATCTATACCCTAGTATTTCTTATGTAGTCAGTTTATACCCCAAAGGGTACAGTGGCAAAAATGAGTAAGTGAGGTAAAGGAATTTATATATAACAATAACATACATATAACATAAATATAAACAATATTAATCATTCATAACAGGGTAAGTGCACTAAGTTGTGACACAAAAATGGCTCTTAAGATGGCAACTTTTTTTTTCTTTTGAAATCAGTAAAGTCTGATGTTCGATGAGAAAATAAAGATAGTTACACAAAATTTGAAGATGCAACAAGAACAAGAGTTGTAGTGCTCTGAATCTACTTTCTAAACTACTATTATTTTTTAAAAATAGTGAAGATTACTTGGGTTTGAAAAAGCACACAAAGTGGTCCTGTTTTTATTAAAAAGATAACATAGCGTGTGTTGTGCTCCCCCTAAAATGTTCATTTTTTAGAATTTCAAAAATCACTTTGGTGAGAAATTAGCTAACACCATGTAGTTTATGCTTATTTTTTTGACTAATTTTTAATGAATAATAAATTACTTATTTTTGAAGTGGACACCTCTTGAAAAGCAGGAATTTGAGCATGCTCCCCCTTAATTTTTTTGAAAACTAATCGATTTTTTTTTTCAATACGTGTAGAATGGAGTCTAGTTTCTAAAATTGTGAATTGTTTCAAAATTCAATGAATGAGTAAAAAACTATACCCAAACTAGCACATGTTGTTTTTGACAAAAAATGAAGAAACTAAAAAAAGAAGTTAAAGATGAAAACCTTAACATAATCAAAATGTAAAAAAATTATATGGTTAGATAGCTAAGAGAGAGCTTAACATCATCATGGTATTTTTATAAATTTGCATTGAAACACATGCAAACTTGATGGAGAGCACAAACAAAAATGTGTAAAATTTTGTCACCCTTTCAAAAAATCACATTTTTGACATGAAATGGTCATCAAGGAACGAGTGCCAAATTTGGCGCTCGCCAAATGTGAATGATGACTTTCTACAATGCATTTTCTTGAACTCTTTCTTTTTTCTTTATCTTTGTCTTTTTCCTTCTTTGTCAATGAAACTATATACATGAAATAAATATTTAAGTATAAGTTGACATTTAGGGTATGTGCAAGATCATCATGGAAATAATAGGCCCTTAAGTGGCGATGAAAATTTTAAAAAATCAAAGTTGGGCAACTTGACGTAAAAATTTGAATAAGCTATCTATATTATTTCAAAAATATGTAAGAATAGAATCTGTAGAAAATAAAATGTAGTTTCTAAACTACTAGGTTTAAATTTTAAAAAAAAATCTATTTGGTGAAAATTTGAAATTTCAATGTAGTAGTTCTTAAATTTCAGGGAAAAAATAAGAAGTGGGTGTCTGTCTGACCACCCTAACCACAATAAAATGATAATATTTTTTTATAAGATCTTAGATATAAGTAGAGGACTTATGTCCCGATGTGATGCATATTTTTTTGTAATTTTTTTCCAAGTAAATAATTAATTATGAAATTTTAATTCAACTTTAAAAAAATATAAAAACTCGTATGTTAGACCACCTTAACTTGGTCAAAACTTCATGAAATTCATTTTTTTTTAATCCTATAGTATGTGAAGCATATAATGTAACACATATTTCAGATTTAAAAAATGTGATACCATTTGAAAGCTATAGATGTTTTTTAATTAGCTTATCAATCAGGACTTTAGTCGTAATTTAAATAGAAAAAAAATAATTATTATTTATTAAATTCAAAGTAAAGCATAATTTATATTGGTGGAAAGTTGAGAATCTCCTTTAAAAACCCTTTTTGTTTCATCAATTTAGGGTAAAAAAAGTCATCAGCCACATGGGCAAAGTCTAGAAAGTCAAGGTAAGTTGTTGAACACATTTTTTTTGTTGACTTCTTAGGATTGGCATGTCCTAGCCAAATTCTGAAGCGAACCCAAGGCTAATCCCTAGTTAGTAGGGTTTGTGTCAGACATATCAGATATTTGATTGAAATCGGATATCCAATCTAAATAGGATATCCGATTTATTTTATATATAATTTAAAAAAATGTAATATAGTTTTTAATATATGATTTAAAAAATGCAATAGATACTTTATAGTTTAGTTTAATATATCTAGTTGAGAATATACAATATAGTTTATAATTTAATATATAATGTATAATTTATGATAATCTCTTACAAAATTATGTATAATATATAATATATTATATTATTATGTATAATATTTAAATATTTTAGCTAATGTATAATTATATATATATATATATATATATATATATAAAGTTAATATATAAAATATTATATAACTAATTAATATTACTAATATGTAAAATATATAAATATTATCTCTCTCTCTCCCTCTCTCAAACCCTTCTTCCCCTCTTCCCCTCTCCCATCCTCCCATCTCTCTCTCCCATTCTTCCCCTCTCCCTTCCCCCTCCTCTCTCTCTCTCTCTCTCTCTCTCTCTCTCTCTCCTTCCCCTCTCTCTTGGACCCCCTCCTAATTCTCCCTCCGTCCCTCCCTCTCTCTCCCCTTCTTCCCCTTCCCCCTCCTAATTATCTCTCTCTCTCTCTCCTTCCCCTCTTCCCCTGTCCTTCCCCCTCCTAATTCTCTCTCTCCCCCTTGCCCTCTCTCTTTCCCTCTCTCTATCTATCCCTCTCCCTCTATCTTTCCTTATTCCCCTCTTTTCTTCTCCCTTCCCCCTCCTAATTCTCTTTCTCTCTCAATTTGTCTGTCTCTGTCTATCTTTGTCTCTCTGTCTCCCCCCCTTCTTTCCCTTCTTCCCCTCTCCCCCTCTCTCAGGACTCCTCTAATTCTCTCTCTCTCTCTCTCTCTCTCTCTCTCTCTCTCTCTCTCTCTCCCCTTCTTCCCCTCTCCCTTTCCCCTACTCCTCCTCTCTCTCTCTCTCTCTCCCTCCCCTTCTTCCCCTCTTCCCATCTCCCTTCCCCCTCCTAATTCTCTCTCACTCTCTCTCCC
>CM021109.1:9233082-9272485 GCA_007115665.2 Sequoiadendron giganteum
CTATCTCTCTCTCTCTCTCTCTCTCTCTCTCTCTCTCTTTCCTTCTTCCCCTGCCCCCCTCTCCCCCTCCCTCTCTCTCTCTCTCCCCCTTTACCTCTCTATCTCTGTCTCTCCCTTTCCTCTCTCTCTCTTTCTTTTTTCCACCCTCCATCTCCTAATTACTCTTGGGTCTATGTGTGCAAAAATTGGATATATCCGATTTGAAACAGATATCCAATTTGTAGCACCAAAATCTTACAGTTACAATACATTTTGAAATGTTTTTCAAACTAGATATCGGATTTTATCTGATATCGGATTTGTGGGCCATAGAAAAACCTTAAAGTGGGTCATTTGGGGCATCCCAATGGACCCTACATTATTTTTGTAGGCTTTGTAGGAGACAAAAACATGATTTTAGATAGGAAGAGACAAAGATCAAATTTTTGGAGCATCTTCTACTCAAATTTGTCATAAGCAATAATGTTTTTAGCATCTTTTTGGAGGTATAATGGGGAGCAACAATCGTCAAAATGAAAAACGTAAGAGAAAGATTACAAAAGAGAAAATTGAAGCATATAGACAAAGAGATAGAGAAAGTCATAGGAAGAGAAGAGAGATCAGATTATTGGTTGGCTTGATGTGTATGGGTAAAGCATAAGCTAACACAACCGATGGAAGATGATGATGGGTTCATGTATCCTACAGGTTCAGTTGTGGTTGTAGAAACTTGGTTGCAAACATACATGATTAGAAAGAACGAAATACCTGCATTTGAAGAATATGAGAAACACAAAACCATTGTCATGTATTCACACCTTGTTATAGCAAAAAATATTAAGTTGTTGAAGCATCACACAAAAACAAAGACAAAACAACTATGGACACTTAGTAATGTTGATCATGAAGTAATATTGGATACTCTTAAGCAAAGAGATGACCCTTTAGGCACACTTGAATAGCATATTCAAGAATGGAAGGTACAATGCTTAGGTTCATTATGCTCAAGCTCATTAGTGTTCTTTATTTAATACTTGCAAAAAGTAATTGGTTGGCTGATGGGATAGTTAGGATACAGTTGAAGAAGCTGGAATTAAGGTAATGCTCTGATATAACTATTGAAGAAGCTGAAATTAAGGTAATGCTTTGATATGGATACAATATTTTCAAAGCTTTTAGTTCCATATGCATCTTTTTGAACTTTTTCTATCTATAATCCAAACAAAAAATTATCTTCAATCTATTTTCATTTAGTCTTATTACTGACAGAGAGGAGGACTAGCGAGCATGTTTAAAAGACAAGAGAACCAACAGTCACTCCATCCAACCGAATTTCGAAGGCAACACGAGATCTATTTCCTTCCCCTAGAGGGAAATATGTTTTGTACGATCGATATACACATGACATTTTATGTCAATGTGGCTCCTTTGTACTAAGCCTGTATGACTTTGTATATACTTTTATCAATATATATCATTGTATAGCCTTATGAATTTTTGATTAAAAAAAATCTTATTTTGCTACTACCATTCTTGAATCTCCCTTATGATGCATATTGTGAAAGAAACTCAAATAAAGTGCCCTATTTCTGTAAAATTATTTATTTTCCTTTATAATTTGCTATTGTAGGTTAAATAACTTGCCTCTACATGAAGATTAAGGCTTTGGTGGTTGATTTTCTGTAGGTAGGTGGCTCGGTGGAGTGAGTTTTGGTGAAATTTGATGGTTTCAGGTTGGAAAAGGTTGTAAACCTTGGGGGTAGTATATTTTGAAGGAATTTTAAGTTTGTACAAGCCATTTAAGGCATGATGGAGGTTTTGGCATGTTGAGTTAAGTTGTGGATCTTGGGTTTTCAATAAACCCTCCTCTAATCAAGCATTTTTGAGAGTTTTATGGTTGGAAGGATTTTCGCTGACAAAGAGTAGTGGATTTAAGTTTTTGTAGGTTGTTAATTGAGTTTCTATAGGTTATGGGGTTGGAAGGAAGTTTTGAGAGTACTTGCTTTGTAAAAGTGACCCAATTAGGCCACTTTTAAAAAACATCACCAATCTAAACATCCTGACAACATTAAATAAATATTGCATGATCATTACCAAGATACAAATAGCCAAAATCAACTACTTGTCTCAAGGGAGACACTCACCAATTCACCTATTCCCAAAACCATCACTTTGACAAGTTTCAAGGGGGTTTATTGAAACTTAATGTTCCCAAACCATCACCTTAACAAAGCCTCAAACACATTACCATATACCTACACATGCTTAGAAAATAATCTTCGAACCTCCAACAATGCAATTTTTCCAAACTCTCGTACTTAGCCATCATTTTTCAAGCAAAACTCAAGGAAACTCACCTAGGGTAGCATCAAAAACTCATCTAAACACCCTCTCTGCTAAAAAAAATCCATAGAAATCTCACCCTACCCTAAACCACCCATTACACCAAGCTACAGAGATATCTAATGGTGGAATGGGTGTTCAATCCATTTTTTAGTGCCTTCAAACCCTTAAAACAGGGTTCTTAAACTGCCTACGGTAAAAAGTTTGTAAAAACCACAAATCTTAATGAAATCAACCCAAATCAACACCAAAAGAAAGTTAAATCCTCTTCCCACAAGATTAAATGACCTTATTTCCTTAACAAAAGACTTAACACACCAAAATTTATCAAAAGACCTTACTAGACCATGTTTGCAAAATATGATGAACTTGGTGACAACAACTGCAGTTCGGATTCTTAAGGGATTTCATGTGTTTCGGTGCATAAGAGGACCATGCCTAGCATAAATGTACCCATCTAGATGCATCAGAAGAGTCTGTTTGGTCACACGATTCGCAGAATGAAAGTTGCACACTTTGCAACTTTCAACTACTTGCATTTGACAACTTTTTCCCCAAGTGAAAATTCACCACCACGGGAAAAGGCCTTCGAGATAGGAAAAAATAAGAGAGGTTATTGTATAGGGTTCCATAGGGTTAGAAGAGAATTTTCTAAGCATCACGGTGTCCGAATACGAGCATGCTGAAGTTTGCAGCTGTTTTCCATTTTGGACTCTTAAGGGATTATGCCAGTTGAATGTAGCTTGAAGTGATTCTGCATGTTTTAGTGCATAAGAGGACCATGCCTAGTGTAAACGTACCTATCCAGACATTTCAGAATAGTCTGTTTGGTTACACGAGTTGCAAAAAAAAAGTTGCACCATTTTGCAACTTTTAACTAGCATTTGACAACTTTTTCCCCAAGCGAAAATTATCTACCATGGGAAAAGGCCTCTGAGATAGAAAAAAAAGAGAGAGGTTATTGTATAGGGTTCCAACATGATCCCATAGGGTCAGATGAGAAGTTTCTAAGTGTCACGGTGTCTGAATATGAGCATGCTGAAGTTTGCAGCCATTTTGCACTCTGGACTCTTAAGGGATTTTATTGGTTGAATGTAGCTCAAAGTGATTTCGGGTGTTTCAGTGCATAAGAGGACCATGCATAGTGTAAACGTACCCATCCAGACACGTCAAAATAGTTCGTTTGGTCACATGAGTTGCATAATGAAAGTTGCACCACTTTGCAACTTTCAACTACTTGCATTTGATAACTTTTTCCCCAAGGAAAATATTGCCACCATAGGAAAAGGCCTCCAAGATAGCGAAAACTGAGAGATTTTATTGTAGAGGGGCCCAACGTGATCCCATAGGGTCAAACAAGGAGTTTCTAAGCATCACGGTGTCCAAATACAAACATGCTGAAGTTTGCAGCCATTTTGCACTTTGGACTCTTAAGGGATTTTGTCGGTTGAATGTAGTTCAGAGTGATTCCGCGTGTTTTGGTGTATAAGAGGACCATGCCTAGCATAAACGTACCCATCCAAATGCATCAAAATAGTCCGTTTGGTCACACGAGTTGCAAAACGAAAGTTGCACCACTTTACAACATTCAACTACTTGCATTTGACAACTTTTTCCCCAAGCAAAAATTTGCCACCATAGGAAAAGACCTCCGAGATAGAAAAAAATGAGAGGTTATTGTAAAGGGTTCCAACGTGATCCCATAGGGTTAGACGATAAATTTCTAAGCATCACGATGTCCGAATATGAGCATGGTAAAGTTTGCAGTCATTTTGCACTTTGGACTCTTAAGGGATTTTGCCAGTTGAATGTACCTCGAAGCAATTCCGCATGTTTCGATGCATAAGAGGACCATGCCAAGTGTAAACGTACCCATATAGATGTGTCAGAATGGTTCGTTTGGTCACATGAGTTGCAGAATGAAAGTTGCACCACTTTGCAACTTTCAACTACTTGCATTTGACAACTTTTTCCCCAAGTGAAAATTTGCCACCACGGGAAAAGGCCTCCAAGATAGTGAAAACCAAGAAAGGTTATTGTATAGGGGCCCAACATGATCCCATAGGGCCAAATGAGGAGTTTCTAAGTGTCACGGTGTCTAAATACAATCATGTTGAAGTTTGTAGCCATTTTGCACTTTGGACTTTTAAGGGATATTGTCGGTTGAATGTAGCTCAAAGTGATTCCATGTCTTTCAGTGCATAAGAGGACTATGCCTAGCATAAACATACCCATCCAAACGTGTCTCAACCGTTTACAACCACTTTTTAATCAATTTGTTAATAAAACTTCATTTTTGCACTTTCTTGCAAAAGTTACTTGACAATTTTTTACTTTTTTTGACAAATGACCCAAAATCACTTCAAAATGACTCTAAATGACTCCAAAGGGTCATGGATGACCTTATTACACCCAAGAAACACAAAATCAACTAAAAACCCAGCTTATATGTTGTCCTAGACCTCAAATAGGTCAAATTTACAAAGCAAGTATACTCAAAAGTTCCTTCCACCTCCAAAACCCTATGGAAAGTCCCTTAGCAAGTTAAGAAACCCACAAAACCAACATTCTTTTCCAGAGAAACACTCTCCTAAACACCTAACTCCAAAACCCTCATTTACACCCTTTTCGAAGAGGGTTTATTGAGAGTATGCCTTCCCACAATTGAATCACTCAACCAATACCTCAAACAACCCTTATTAGGTCTACACGTGCTCAAAAGTCCATAAAAAAATAGTACCCCCAAGGATTTAATCCATATCCATTCTCAAACCACTCAATTTCACCCAAAATGCATAAATTTGCCAACTAGGGCATCATGCTAATCTCAAGACCTAATCTCTCTTCAAAAGTTCACAAGGAATTTTAAAGGCATTCAAAACATGAATAAACAACTTCCAACTAATTTCCCCATGAACTACAACAATATGACTCTTGAACTTCCACCATTTGACAATAAGTTGCAATTTTGACAACTTTTACACAATTTTGCAATTTTTGCAATGTTTTGCAACTTAGAACTTCCAACCACCTAAAGACCTATAAAAAGACTCATTACATCATAAAATGGTCTAAATGACCTTACTATTTGAACAAAAAGACTCAAATACCCCTAAATAACCAAAAGACCTCAATTGTCAACATTTGCATAAAATACTCTTGGTGCCCCTGCACCAGTTAGTGCTTAGGGTGTCTTAATGTTTTTGGTAATGAATAATGTCCTTTGTGATGGAACAAAATGGAGGTCCACAACTATCCAAACTCAAATTCACTTGAATAAATCAAACTTCCAAGCTTCAAACCCTAACAAGGGTGACTCTTACTCTCTTTTTTTTATTCGTAATAAGCAATAGAGCTCCATGCATTATATTGAGTGCAAAAAATTACATCCTTTTAGCCTAGATAGTAACTTGGGAAAATTCAAATGGCATTGAATTCCCATGACAAAAATACAAAATTAACAAGATTCGCCACAAGTTGTAGATTCGATAACGTGCGAAACAAGTCTATACTGATTCAAAACACTAGAAAAAGCACCCAAAATACTAGACAAAACATGACCCAACATTGTTTAGGGTATAGGCTTGAGGGTATATGGTTGAAGGATTAGGGTAGAGGGTATAGGGGTTGAGGGTTTAAGGTTGAGGGTTGAGGGATTAGGGTTGAGGGTTGAGGGATCTTTTAATGCAAGTGAAATGTAGGCAAGCAGTTGAAGGCCAGTGAATATTGGGGAAGGATTTTTTGTTCTAACAACCCTAATCCCTTAACCCTTAATCCCTGCTAGATCAGAACAATTAGGCGCTAATACGAGCATTACACTCAACGCTAAACTCGGTGATAGACTAGGTGCTAAAGTATGCTACAAAGTAGGCTCATAATTAGACATTAAATTAGGCACTAATGCTAGCGCTGCAGTCAGAGCTAACTAGGCGCTAAGCTCAGCGCTATACTCAACGTTAAATTTGGCACTGAACTTGGTGTTAAACCCAACATTAAACATGACACTAATTGGTGCCGAATTTAGTGCCTGCTTGTTCTGGTCGGTGCAATAAATGCCTAAAATAACACCATCCCGATAAATAGAACTAAATTTTTAAATTAATTGGAGAAAAATGCATTAAAACAGTGGGTGGAAGCAAAAAATGGAGCTAATCATAGGGATTTTTTGTATGCCATATTATTTGGTCACCTAATGTGACTTGGCACAGTGAGTTGTTAGCATATTGGGAGGTGACATAGGATGTGACATGGATGTTGTGGTATCCACATGGAAATGTAGGCATCCCACTTTGGGAAGATATTCCTTGACATGTCTCAACATCTTTGAGGGATTCTATGACAAATTCTTATGACAAATTCCTATGACGATCCTATGACGCAGAAGAGCCAGATTCTATGATAGGTTGGACAAGTGTTGGAAAAAATATTTGCATGGAGAAAGTAGGTGCCCAAGTTTGACCTATGACAAGCTATAAGAGAATGTTATATATTTAGTTAGCTATGATAGATTCTCTTATAGCTGTAAGAGTTGTCATATATGACAGATTCTATGACATTGTAAGGCATTTGTCATACCTATTAGGGGAAAATTTGGGGTGCCCAAGTATGGAGGAATGTAAGGGGGGAATAGGAATCATGTGACAAGTGTCAAAGGAGTCAAATATGTGTTTGAAAAATGTGCCACATAGATTTGGACTCCCATCTCTTGTTGCTTGTTCTAGAAGCTACTTTCATGCTTGTATTCTCTATAAATTGGGTGTCTTGGAGTGGGTTTAGTATATGTTTTTCATCAGATATTGTTATGTTGTTAGAATTACTTTAAAATTCAACACTCGTGCATACTCTTGAAGAACATGCATTTCAAGTGTGTTGTAATCACCTTCAAGAATTGATAATACATTGTGTAGGTTTTTAAGTGTGGGGTTTTTCACTCGAAAGGGTTTTCCCCACAATATATCTTGTGTTGTGAGCTTATTTTACTTGCATATTTTTTTGTTGTAACAATTTTCCTATTATGCATCTCACATTGTAACTATAAAATAATTAAAAATATACATCTTTCCTCTTAGACCAACATTAGGAAGCATTTCTGCACACTTTGCTTCCTTTAAGTTGGTATCAGAACTTGATCACCTTTGATCCTAGTTTTTGGGTAAAGGGTTTTTTTGTACAGATCTTCATTTGAGTGGTAGCCTATGGAGTGAGTGTAAAATATTTGTTGTAGAAGAGATGGCTAGCACATCTAGAAGAATCAATATGGAGAAGTTTAACGGTGGTAAATTTGAGCCTTGGAAGCTCAAGATGGAAGACATGCTCGTAGACCATGACCTATGGGCTGCTATTTTTCAAACCAAACCATCAAGAATGAAACAAGAAGATTGGGATCTCATGGATAGGATATCCAAGGGTATTATTAGACTCTGTTTGGTTGATTTTGTCCTCTTGAATGTCCATGAAGAGAAAATTTTTGCTTCTTTGTGGAAAAGCTTGGTGATGTCTACCAGGCTAAATCCCTAGTAAACAAGTTTTTCTTGAGAAAGAAGATATATTCTTTGAAAATGGAAGATGGAGTATCCATTGCAGATCATCTAAATGCATTTAACATGTTGGTTGCACAACTGGGTTCCATTGGAGACAAGATTGATGAACAAGACTGTTGCATGCTTCTTTTGTGTTCATTGCTAGACTCTTGGGATCACCTTGTTATGGCTATTGGAAGCACTACTTCCACCTTCAATATGGATGAGGTTGTTACCTCATTATTATCTAAAGATATGCGAAGGAAGTCTTCGGAGATGGACAAGGAGGTCCTTGCAGTTCATGGCAGACCAAAGGAGAGAGGAAAAAATAAAGACAAGAATTCTAAGTCAAAATCTTCGAGGAGATCTAAATCTCTTGGTAAGAAAACCAAGGAAAAATGTTGGAATTTTCATGAAAATGGTCACTTTTGTAAATATTGCAAGAAGGAGAAGAAGAAAAATAAGTCTTTCTTTGATTTTAAATATGAGAAATTATCTCAAAATGATGAAGAAGCATTTATTGTAGGCTTGGTAGCCCATGCATCAAATGATGTGGGGTTGATATATTTGGGTGCATCCTTTCACATGACTTCTCATAGAGATTGGTTCTTGAAGTATGAGGAGTACAATGGTGGAGAGGTGTACCTGGGTGATGACTCTCACTTGAAGATTGATGGTTGTGGAAGAGTCAAAATCAGATTTCCTGATGGATGAGTGAAGGGGATCAATGTTGTACTGCATATCCTTGGTTTTGCATGGAACTTGTTATCTATAAGTAAATTGAATGATGTGGGTGTGCAAGTAATTTTATTGAATGGAGGATACAAAATGATGAGAGGAGCTATGGTGGTTGTTAATGTTATTCGAATTGGCACTTTATTTCAGCTTGATGCATGCACTGTGTAGTGTGATAGTTCTTCTATTATGAAGAAGAGATCTTCAAAGTCACTATCCTCACCATTGGAACCAACAACAAAGAACATTTTTGCATCTACTTCTAATGGACGTGATTTCTAGGTAACCAAGGGTGCTCATTATATGGAGATGAAACTTCCAATGGAGAAAAATATGTTATGGCACCAAAGGCTTGGTCACATTGGTGAGAAGGGTCTTAGAACCCTAAAAAATAAAAATATTATTGAGGAGATGAATGATTGTAATATTGGTTTCAATTTTTGTGAACATTGCATTTATGGAAAGAAAAACCGTGTTTAGTTTTATTCTAGTTCTCACAAATCTTCTGAGGTGTTGGATTTAATTCATTATGATGTATTTGGTCTTGTTAATATTCCTTCGAGTGTAAAATCTATTTATTTCATTTCATTCATTGATGATTATAGTAGAAGGACATGGATTTATTTCCCTAGAAGCAAATCTGAAGTCTTTAATAGATTCAAAGAGTTTAAAGCTAAGCTCTTGTAGAGAATCAGAAGAATAGAAAGATTAAATGTTTGAGGATTGACAATGGCAATGAGTTTTTTTTGATAGATTTCAATAGGTTTTGTAAAGAACATGGGATTGAAAGACATAAGACAACTCCCTACACCCCTCAACAAAATGGAGTTGTAGAAAGAATGAATAGGACATTGATGGGGAGGGCTAGAAGTGTGCTTAGTGGAGCTAGCCTTGAAAAAATGTTTTGGGCTGAAGCTATTGCCACTTCCTACTACCTGATTAATAGGTCTCCTACTTCAACACTTGTGAATAAGACACCCATGGAGGTATGGTCTTGTAATAAGCCCTCATTGAGACATATTCAAGTATTTGGTTGTGAGGTATATGCTCATGTGCCTAAGGAGAAGAGGTCTAAGTTGGAGAAAAAGGCTGTAAAATGTATCTTCATTGGTTATGGCATTGGTGTGAAGGGATACAAGCTTTGGGATCTTGTGCCCAATTTTTTTTTGTATAGCAGAAATGTGATTTTTAGGGAACTAGTTACTCCTACAATTGTGCAATAGCCAAATAAAGAAGAAAATGAGGATGTGGTTCAGATTCCTCCCACCCCCAAGAAAGAAGAACTTGATCTAGACCTGATGATGAGGAGACCTCAAGTGGCTCTAAAAGTTCAGATGAGAATGAATAACCTCAATTTTAACCTTTGAGAAGGTCTACATGGATAAGGTGACAACCTGATAGGTTTGGATATTCTTTGCATGATTGAAGTTATATTTTTGCTTTGATCTCTAATATTGATGAGCTTAGGACCTTAAGAGAGGTTATGGGTATCCATGATTCATATTCTTGGAAAAAGGCCATAGATGAAGAAATGGTTGCATTAAAAAGAAATAACACTTGGGATTTGGTGCCCTTGCTTGATGGATGTAAACCCATCGGTTGCAAATGGGTGTTTAAGAATTTTTTTGGTTTAGATGGCAGTGTTGAGAGATATATAAAGAAAGGTTGGTTGTAAAGGGTTATTCCCAAGTTGAGGGAATTTATTACGGTGAGATGTTGCAAAGCTAACATCCATTAGATTTTTTTTATCACTTGCTATTGCATATGATTTAGAGATTGAGCAAATGGATGTGAAGACAAATTTCCTTCAGGGTGAATTGAAGGAAGAGATCTATATGTCACAGCCAGAGCATTACATTCATAAAGGTATAGAAAAATTGGTTTGCAAGTTGAAGAAGTCTTTGTATGGTTTGAAACAATCACTTATGATGTGGTGCCAAAATTTTGATTCCTTTGTGTTGAGTTTGGGATTTATGAGATCGAATTAGATCATTGTGTCTATTTAAAAATAGTTGATGATCACATTTTCTTTATTGCACTATATTTTGATGATATGTTGTTCATTGGGAATGTTAAATCTTTGATTTTTGATTTGAAGTCTCTGATTTTAACATAGTTTGAAATGAAGGATTTACGTGCAAATAAGTACATTCGGGGTATGAAAATCAAAAGAGATAGGGAAAAATAAAACTTTGGTTAGGACAGAGTAAATATGTGAATTTTGTGTTGGAGAGATTCAACATGGAAGATTGCATATCATTGTGTATTCCTGTTGCGATGGGGATAAAGTTATCAGTTTTAGATTATCTGAAATCTCCTAGTGAGATGTAGGATATGATGAGAGTACCTTATGCTAGTGTTGTTGGAATTTTGATGTATGCCATGGTTTTTACATGACTAGACATTGCCCAAGTAGTGGGAGTCCTTAGTCAATTCATGGCTAATCCTAGACGAGTACATTGGGATACAGTAAAGAGAGTATTTAGGTATTTACAAGGTACTTCCAAGTATTCCTTATTTTGTGACGAACATCCTATAGGATCTTTGCATTCAGTTTGTATTCATGGATTCATGGATTCATAATGGGCAGGTGACATTGACAATAGAAGATCCACTAGTGCCTATTTGTTTACTATGTTAGGTGGTGCTATAAGTTGGATGAGTAAGTCACAAGCTATAGTCACTTTTTCCACTACAAAAGCAAAGTACATGATAGCTACTCATGCGTGTAAGGAAGCCATCTAGCTTCAAAGATTGTGTTCAGATGTTGGGCTTGATGCAAGGATGATTGCAATTTGCAGTGATAGTCAGAGTGTTATCTATTTAGCAAAGAATCCCATATTCCATGTTAGAACAAAGCATATTGATGTTCAATTCCATTTTATATGTGACATGGTAGAAGATGGTAAGGTGCAGATTGAAAAAATTGATACTTTGATGAATGTTGCAGATTCCTTTATTAAGCCAATGATCATAGAGAAATTCAAATGGTGTTCAGAGTCTATGAGCCTTTTGGCCCCTAGCAATTGATTACCTATTTAGATTGGCTCTTGAAAGGTGTTCAAAAAGTGGGAGAATGTTGGGAATTAAGGTTTCTCAACCTTTGCAAATGTTCTAGTATTAAAATATTAATTTATTAATACTTATATTGCATTTTCTTGCTCATATTAATTTATCACCTAATGTGACTTGTCACGGTGAGTTATCAGCATATTGGGAGGTGACATAGGATGTGACATGGATGTTGTGGTCTCCACATGGAAATTTAGGCATCCCACTTTGGGAAGAGATTCCTTGACATGTGTCGGTATCTTTGAGGGATTCTATGACAAAGTATGACAAATTCTTATGACGAATTCCTATGACAGTCTTATGATGTGTAAGAGCCAGATTCTATGATAGGTTGGAAAAGTGTTGGAAGGCATCTTTGCATGGAGAAAGTAGGAACCCAAGTTTGACCTATGATAGGTTGTAAGAGAATGTTCTATATTTAGTTAGTTATGACAGATTCTCTTACAATTGTAAGAGTTGTCATATATGACAGATTCTATGACATTGTAAGGAATTTGTCATACCTATTAGGGGAAAATTTGGGGTGCCCAAGTATGGAGGAATGTAAGGGGGGAATAGGAATCATGTGACAAGTGTCAAAGGAGTCAAATATGTGTTTGAAAAATGTGCCACATAGATTTGGAATCCCATATCTTGTTGCTTGTTCTAGAAGCTACCTTCATGCTTGTATTCTCTATAAATTGGGTGTCTTGGAGTGGTTTTAATATATTTTTTTCATCAAGTATTGTTATGCTGTAAGAATTACTCCAGAATTCAACACTCGTGCATACTCTTGAAGAACTTGCATTGCAAGTGTGTTGTAATCACCTTCAAGATTTGATAATTTACATCGTGCAAGTTTTGGAGTGTGGGGTTTTTCACCTGAAAGGGTTTTCCCCATGATATATCTTGTGTTGTGATATTATTTTACTTACATTTGTTGTTGTTGTAATAATTTTCCTATTATGCATCTCACATTGTAACTTTAAACAAATTAAAATTGTACATCTTTCCTCTTAGATCAACATTAGGAATAATTTCCGCATACCTTGCTTCCTTTCATTATTTTGTTGAAAAAATTTCTTAGATGTGATAAGAAGCCTTAAAATTTTAGGCACTTGGTTTCAAATAACAAGATTTATTTAATGGTTGCTCACCCAAGTGTCAAATAATTTTTCTAAACAAAGATCTAAACGAAAAGAGAACTAGTTGGATAACTAAAGACATATAATATGATGTTGAAATCAAAGTTATTAAGTTGGTAAGAGGAAAAGGTTTGTGTGAACAACTGGCTAGTAAGTTAGAAAAAAACAAAGAAATCAAAGAAGAGGTTGTCCAAGTGCTTAATAAAGAAGATCAAGCTATTGTCCCAACTTCTCCTTCAAGTTGGGTGCATGAAATGATGCATTATCTTCAAAAAGGTGAGTTTCCTAAAGGCCTAAACAATGCAAAAATAAGGTATTTTAGATTGCAAGAAATTCCATTTGTAATTGTAGATGGCATATTTTTTAGAAGATATTTCAGTGGATTTTTGTTAAGATGAATTGAAGTTGATCAAATTGATAGTATTCTTGAAGAATTCCATGATGGGGCAACAAGTGGTCATTTTGCACCAAGAACAATAGCCCTTAAAATAATTAAATATAGTTACTTTTGGCCTAATTTGTATAAGGATGCACATGCATGGGTAAGAAAGTGCAGAAAGTGTGTTTTATTTGTAGGAAAACAGAGGTTGGTAGCCTTACCATTCATCCAATTTAGGTAGAACAATCCTTCACGAAGTGGGGTCTAGATTTTATTGGGCTCAGAAATCCACCATCCAGTTTAGGTCACAAGTGGATACTAACAACAACAAATTACTTTACCAATTGGACAAAATGAGTAGAATTGAAAGAAGCAAACAAAAACTTAGTCCTAAAATTATATGAAGATTTGGTTGCAAGGTTTGGTACTCTTGAATCTATTATTTTAGATAGTGCATTAGATTTCATTGTAAGAAAAAACACTGATTGGGATGTTAAAAATAACATATTCTTGAGTGCTTCATCCAACTATTACCCATACCTGGTAATGGCCAAGTTAAGTATACAAATAAAAATATGATTAGGATCATCAAAAGAACAATCTAGAGGATAATCAAAGAGCTTGTAATAGAAAACTGAAATTAGAATCATGGGCTGATAGAATCACTCCAAATAGGTCTACAAGTAATTCACCTCATGTGCTTGTATATGGAAAAGAGGCAAAGTTGCCTATTTCAATTGAATTACCAACACTTAGCCTAATGAGGGAGTTGGAATTGATGGAAGAAGAGCCAATGGAAGTAGGAATTGCTGAGCTTATTGAGATGGAAGAAACAAGAAATAAAGCAATGAATAATTTGGAGTTTCATCAAGCACAAATGAAGAAATTTTTTGATAAAAAGGAAATCCCAAGAGATTTCAATGAAGGAGATTTAGCTCTAAAATGGGATGAGTTGAATAGTAGGCCTAGAAAGCACACAAAATTTGATGTCGTGTGGAGTGGTCTTTCATGATCATAGGTTGCAAGATGCACAATTCTTTTCAATTGTCTAAATTTGATGGAGAAGAAATACCAATCTTGGTTAATGGGATTCACCTCAAGCATTGCTATTGCAGTATTGATCTACAATTGTATCATATTAGGATATGTTTTCTGAGTCAATAATTGTTGTTGCACAATTTTATTTGAGTCATTTTGCTTTGATTCTTCCCTTTTCAATAAGTTTTGATGCATAGTTTGTTGTCCTTTTAGAGGAATTTTGATTCTTTTGTTTTTCAATAAGTGTTGATGCACAACTGGTTGTCCTTTCAGAGGACGGTTTGGGACTAGTTTTAGACTACTTGGTCTTAGTTTTTTGTTGATCTTTATGTCTCTCAGTTGTCCTATGTATTTTCTAAGTTCTTCTCAAGCCTATATGACTCTATTACCCAATGATTATCCAAGGCTACTAGTCTAATTGGTTTTAGTAGGAAAAACACCCATGAGGTAGCCAAGAATATAGTCCATTTTAATGGTTTTTGACAATTATTTAAAAAAAATTCTTGTTTTAATATTTTTTGTCTTAAAACAATAAAATAAGGGTAAAAGGCGTTTCTCTTTAAAATAATTTATTATAACTTATCTCAAACTTAGAAAAAAGAACAGGAAAAAGGCATTAGACTTCAATGAGTTTTCCTATGTCACAATAAAAGCAAGAAAATAATTTTTTTCATGCCAAGATTTGGGGAAAATAGCATGCAAAGATAAAGGGCAGAAAACTCATGTTGGAGAAAGAAAATTGAAGTTAAACTTGGTATGGGCACTAAAAATGAAGGATAGAAAAGGTTTCACATGCAAGAAGAGGTGGGAAAACTATATTGAAGTCCAAGTTTCATAATGGAGGTTGAGCAAATAGGATTTTCAACAGTCAAGGAGCCTTTTGCATACCAGTTCAAAGGTTTTACATGGCAGCCAAACCTTGTTCAAATACTTGTTATAAATATTGGCATGGGATTTTTATGCATGACTCTAGGTATGCGAAGAATCTTGAGATTATTTTCAGTTTATAACTTCAAAGACTTGTTTAAGGGGTAGCTAAGCATGGTTTTTCATTATACAATCATGAAAGGTGTTATGGGTTTGGTCATGGTCGTGGAAGTTAATATTTTTTTGGTTTCTAAGATTTATGCATTGCTTCCTTTTGCTACCACTTTGTTATTTCATAATCAAGCGAATCAAAAGTTTTCCATTGTTAAATTCTTGTGAAACTCTCAAGTCTCAAACCTAGAAAATGATAACTTCTTTAATCATGATACCATTTTCTTACTTCTTCAATCATAATGGAAGCTCAAAAACTGTCCTCTGAGTGATCAAAATCAGATTTCAATGAACATTAGTGGAATTTTCTCTTATATGACTAAAAGAGGATCACTTGAAAGGGTAGTATTAATTATGAAGAGTAGAGGAAAATATTCTAAAGATGTGAGGAGGCTTATGAAAATGATACAAAAGAAAAAATATTAAGGGTCTGAGACACCAAGAAGGTAGTTATAATGATAAAGGGTGACAATGTGATAGGCAAAAAAGGAAAGCATATGACAATCCACAGTTCATAAAATATATGAGGGTTTCAAAGTGTAAACCCTAATGAGTTTTCCCTAGGGAAGACCTGTTAATGGGTAGTGATCAAGAGAGAAAGGACATCAAAATCAAAGTTTAATGAACAAAAAAGTGGCAAAAGCTTCAAATAAGGGACAATAGGTTCTTAACAGTCAATAAAAGGCACAAGGACTATCATCATGCTACCAAGAGGAGTATTATTCCATATGCTACTTGATCTTGCAAAGTGGACAATGATATATCAAAGAGAATAGATTTTTCTATTGAGATCAAGATAAAGATATGAGAATTTCCATAATGAGAATTTCCATAAAGATAGAGCTATGAAGATGGCATCTAGAGAAAAGCAATACTTGTCTCCTTCAAGAGATTATATTAAAACATAAGATAGGTTTGATATGAAGCCTGATACTGGGAGGGTTCCTACTACAATATGAGATTGAAGAGGCATTAAGTGAATCCTTAATACCAATGTAGTCAAGGTATGATATTTTAGTCATTATGGTAGTCTACAACCATACAAGAAGTGGTGAGGTTAATGCAAGGTTAGGGACAATGATTTTTATGAAGACTTGAGATTATTGTTTGCACCATTGTTACAAATTGAACAATAAAAAAATATTATAAAGGCTTTACCAAACCTTCAAGGGAAACCTAAGGGAAAAGACATGACAGAGCTTCATGGTAGAGATTCATCACCAACAGTCAACAAAGGGCATGGTTCAAAAGGTGATAATCACCAATCACTCAGAGAGAAATAAATTTACTAATTAGAGGACAACCTTTTTAAAGTAATGGAAATTTAAGTTAGAAGAGCATATTCTTGTTGAAAAGGCACTTGAAAAGAGTGAAAGGACAATACAAATTTACCTTAGAGAAAAGTCTCAAATGGACATAAAGGGAAGAGTTATGGTTGGGGAATTCATATGAATTATTTAAAAAAATTCATTAGGATAGACAACATCAATCAATATATGGTCTTCATTAACACAAATGAGGGAAACTATGAGATCATCATCAATAGAAAATACAATGACAGTCATGTTTGTCTTCAAGGCTTAAAATAAAAAGCAAGACCTTTGAAGATAGACATAGATAAAGATCAACTAAGGAAAAATGCAAGATTGTGAGCGATAGATAGTCATTTAAAAAATGAGATTGATGCATTTCATCAATGTCATGAAAAATGAGATGCATCACACAATATCTAAAGGCCATAGTCAATGGGCAATGAAAGGATTCTCAAGCACATTCACCTAAAGGCAGCAATCCTCAAGGTTTATGAACAAAGCTAGTGTAAAGAATTAATTGAGGACAACCATTAATGCTATTATAGGACAATCACACTAAACGAAGTTAACATGACGAGGATAACTGATTGTTAGCTCAATGTAAAGGGTTTCAAGTGTATGATGATAGTGAAGGGGGTGTATGACAACCAACTAGCAAATGGTGACTGTCACAAGGAATAGGACAATCCATTAGTGTTGGAATATGATGACTTAAATTATAGTGTAAATTATTATTTGATGGTTTAGATATCAAGATACTAAAAGGATAGTATGGATGGTTAGAGGACACCCACTTAGCCTATTCATGAAGGAGTAACACAAAGTCTGATGAGCAATAAAATTAATAGAGACAATAACCTCTATATACTTCCATATGCCAAGACCTTGAAAAGGGTAAAGAATGAAATGAAGGGCACATAAAGTTATCATAAATATCAAGGGGTAGTCGCATAATTAGAGTTTTCTATAAAACAAACCTTCCAACTCTTTTAGAGTTAGTTCTTTCATTCCTCTTTTTGTCTTATGCAAAAGAGATGTATTGTAACTTATTTTTGAGATTAATAGAACAACAACTTAGTTTTATTTTCAGTATTCTTCAAGATTTGTAAAAGAAAAAAACTCCTTTTATCTATAAAAAGAAGCGATATTTTCTTCTCAAATTTATTGTGTTGAGCATGTTTTTGAATTATTTTGATCTGATTTTTATGATTATAAATGCTAATCCTTGAATTATGTCTCATTACAATTTACATTTCTTTACAGAATAATCAAAACCCATATAGGTTATAGGCCATGTTAGTTGTTTTTCAATACTTGTAGTTGTGAAAAAACATAGTTTTCCTTCAAGAAAATATGAAACATAACATCCCTTTGAAACATTTTTTGTATGAGAACTTGTAAAAAAATGAGTTGTACAAAGAATAGAGATTTTTTTGAGAGAATTGTGATTTAGAATAGCAAGTATGAAGTCTTTTATCATTGGTGCATCACCTCTTAGGTCAATTTTAAATTAAAATTAAGTTTTCTATCCCTTTCTTATCAAACCAACAAGCTTTTAAGAGGTTCATCAAGGGAACCAAACCGCTTTGGAGGTTCATCTTCACCATAAGCAACCCACAAATTGAAGATGATCCAATGTTTCACAGGATAGTTGAGTTTCACACTTAGCTTAAGGGTGTTATCCTTATGACAATAATTTTTGGAATGCCTATTGGGACATTGAAACTTATTTCTATTAAGAAATACTAAGTTTTCACTATTGTCCTGGTATATACAATAGTGGTTTGGCCATTTTGAGATTATAAACATATATATGGCGACTCTAATCTTTGATTTTGAAGCAGATCTAGTGCAAACAACACATGAGAAAGGTGCAAACAAGAGGAAGTTCTACTCCTTTTGAGTATTTGCAGTTGTCATCGTCGAGAAGAAAAGGGAGGGCAATGAGAAAGAGTCTTAGCCCACTAGCTAGATAATGTTCTATGGCTCCAAATCACATACCTGCAAGTCCTGTACTAAGAGTTCCAATACAAAATACATGATCGCCAACAAATCCAATGGAAAGGCAGTTTTCTTTTGCACCATTTAATGGAGGCATCCCATTGAATCTTTCTCAACATGATGATATTCCTGAGGCAACCATTAGAAGCTTATCTATTTTCATAGGAGAAGATCAAACTACGCCTATTGAGCATATCTGAGATGTGCCTACATTATGTTCAGTTCACAATATCACAATTGAGAATATAGCAATTAGTCTCTTGGATGCATCACTAAAGGGAAAATATTTACAATGGTTCAGGAGTTTGGCTATCAAGTCAATCAAAACATGGGATGAACTTGGTGATGGTTTACACAAGAAATTTGAATATAAGTTAGATCATTTGTCTTTAGTGGAGCAACTAACTACAATCAAGAGAGCTCCACATGAGCATATGACTGATTTCAACTTCCATTTCTAAAAGACCTAGGATAGAATTCCACCAACGGTAAGGCCTTTAGCTCAACATGCATTTTTGTATTTCCTTAGAGCCCTTAATAGTGATATATCTATGATGAATCAGTCAATAACCTCCAAAGGAGAATAAAGAAAAAATGCTCTTATTGTATGGGAGTCGATTAATGATGCTACTCTTAGTAATGTTTGAGGGAACCCGGATGATCAAGACCCTCCTCTTCTGCCTGACATAACCATGGTTTTTTAATCATGTTTCTATTTTGATGTATTGATCCTTTTGATTGACTCCGATCCTTCATGAGTGTGTCATCTACTACCCTCCTTTCTTTAAATATTATACTATTAAATTTTTATTAATATAGAATTCTATAATAAGTATTCATTAAAAAAATCAAATAACCCATTTTTAAAAATCTCGCCTCTACAAAATCCACTACCTTAATAAACATAATTTTATTTTATTTTTCATTAAAGAAGAAATTTGATTTCTCTAATTTTAAAAAATTGCCTCTAAAATTACCCTTAATAAACATAAACTACTTTGAAGATGACAAATAAGGCTCAACCTTCAAAAAACATACCTCCCACTCACACACTACTCAATATAAGTCGATCTTTATTACGCCGAAGGCATTCCCTATATGAAATGGATGGATTGCTTTTTGAAATCAATGGTTGAGAATTGAGGGGAAGTATGCAAGATGATGAAATTAATCTCAACTGTCATTCTTTATTTTTATTTTTAAAATGATTTAAAAATTTTAAAGTAGGCTTTTTATTTTAAAAACAAAGCAAAGAAGACAAGTTGATAAGATTGAAATGAAAAATAGAATTATATTTTATTAATATCTCAATTCTAGTTACTTTTTTTTTTTAATTATGCAATGATTTAACAATTTAAAAGTCAGCTTTTTGTTTTAAAAACAAAGAAAAGAAAAGAAGTTATACTTGATTGAAATGAAAAATAGAATTACATTTTATTAATATTTCAATTAATAAATTTAAAATTAGTTTTACTTTTTTATTTAATTATTTATTAATTAAATAAGTTTATTATTTATTATTAATATTTATAATTTTTTTTTAAAATTAATATTCACATTTTGACATATTTTGAATTTGTAAATTTATTTTATGCTATTTTAATTTAATTTAGACTTAAGTTTTATTTTATTTTTAAATTATTTATGTATTCTTATGAAATTACAAAAAAAAAAAATTATTAGAGTTAATTTATTTATAATTAATTGTCTTATTAAAATTTTAATTGTTGTAGAATAAATATATTTTGATTTTTTTTTAACTTACACAATAAAATAAATTTATAACTTAAAATCTAAATTAAAAGTTAGAGACAGAAACTAAATTTTGATCAATCATTTTGTGCCAAAAATCCAAGGATAACATTTATCCCTAGGGAGCTATACTTAGGGTAGCATGTCATTTGATTAAGGATATGATAATTCACCTTTAGGACCTCTTTAGTGTACCCATTCCACACTTAAGGAGGAAAATAAATAAAGTGAAAAGAGAGAAGGGAGAGGGAGATAGACATAAGATATAAAGAGGCAAAGGGATGTAAATGAGAAAGAAGGGAAGGTATATATAAAGAGAGAGGTGTATATATATATATATATATATAGAGAGAGAGAGAGAGAGAGAGAGAGAGAGAGAGAGAGAGAGAGAGGTATATATATAAAGAGAGTATATATAGAGAGAGAGATATTTGTCTCCCTCTCTATCTCTATGTTTCTCATTATCTCTAAATCTCTCTTCCTCTCTCTCTCTCCTATTTCTTTCTATATTTGTCTTCCCTTCTATAATTCTTGTTTTCCCCCTCTCTTTCCCTCTCCTTATCTCTCTGCCTTACTCTATTTTGTTATACCTATTTGTCTCTCCCTCTTTACTCTCTCTACCTCTCTCTCTCTATATGACTATATCTCTACTTTTCTATCCCTTCATCTACCCCTCTCTCATTCTCTCTCTCTCTTTGTCTCTCCCTCTTCTATCTCTATTTCTTTCTCTCCCTCTTCTTCTCTCCTTCCATCTCCCCCTCTCTCTCCCTCTCAATATATTTATCCTTATCTCCATCTTAATCACCATATATATATATATATATCTTCCTCTCTATCTCTCTCCCCTATCTCTATCTCCTCACATCTTCATGCATATCTCTCTTCCCATATCTTTCTCAATATATGTATCTCTAGATAACTCTCCCTCTTTGCATCTCCCTATCTCTCCCTCTCTCCCTATCACTCCCTCTTTCTACATCTATACTTCTCTATCCTCTCTCTCACTCTATTTCTCTGACTCTCCCCCCCTTCATTTCTATCTATTTATATATATAACTCTTTCCATATCTATCTCTATCTCTATCTCCATATATCTCACTCACACACATTCCCTATTTCCCCTTCCCTATCTTTTTTTTTCTCTTTCTCATTCACACACACATACTTCCTATTTCTCGCTCCCTATCTCTATCTCTATTTCTCCCCCTCTCTCTATCTCTCTCCCTCTAGATCTATCACTTGTTGTTATCATCTTTTTTTATCTCTTACTCTTACCCCCTTTATCTATATCTTCCCATCTCTCCCTCTTTCTATCCATGTCTCTTCTCCTCTCTCCCTCTCTCCCTATCACTCCCTCTTCTATATCTCTACTTCTCACTCCTCTCTTTATTTCTCTCCCATCTCTCCCTCCCTATCCCCTATATATATATATCTCTTTATCTCTACTTCTCTCCTATTTCTCTTCCCATATATCTTTCTCTCCCTCTCTCTATCTTCCCTATTTCTCTCCCTCTCTCTCTCTTGCTATTTTTCTACCTCTCTCTCTCTCTCTCTTTATATCTCCTTATATCTCTCTCCCTCTCCCCCTCTCCCCCTCTCTCTTTATATCTCCTTATATCTCTCGCTATCACTCTAGATCTCACCATCTATATGTCTCTATATCCCTCTCTCCCTCTCCCTCTATATATATCTATCTCTTCCTCTACCTCTTTTTCATTATCTCCCTATCTCTCTCCACCTCTCTCTGTCTTGTTGTTTATTTGTCTCCTTCCTCTTTCTCCCTCTCTATCTATCCATCTCTCTGCTCCTTTCCCTCTTCTTAGACCTTTATATCTATATCTCTTTGCCCCTCTATCTCTATCCCTCCCTCAATACCTATTTCATTATCTCTCCCTACCCCTATACTTCTTCCTCTCTCTACTTCTTTCTATATATCACTTCCTATTTCTATTTTTATCTTTTTGTCTCTCCCTCTCTCTCCATCTCTATATATGTATCTCTTCCAACTCTATATATCCCTCTCTCGTCTCTCTCTTTCTTTATCTCCTCCTCTCCTTCTCTTCATACCCTTCTCCTTCTCCATATCCATATCCATCTCCATCTCTATCTCCTTACCCCCTCTCTCTCATGCACTCTTCCCATCTCTTCTCTCCCTATATCTCCCTCGCTCTCACTATTGCAAACATAGCATGACTCTCTTGGTAATGAAGTCCGATTATCTTTCCTAATTCAATGGTTTTGTTTCAATCATGTTTGGATCTTTGTAAGTGGATTCATACTTGATTTGAAGCTATCACTTCTCCATTGAAACCTTTGTTGCAAAAACATCATTTACTAAATAGCCCACCAATTAACCTCACATTCTATGTGAATATATGAAAAAATTAAATTTAAAAAAAAAAACAAACGTACGTTTTCCTAATTGACCATCCACACTTTCGGCGTACCCACACAAAAGTGCGATTGCTAGTACCTACCGATCTCTTAACTAATCACGTAGTTGTGACTCAACTACCTAGACGGGTGTTGCAATGTTAACAAATATCTAGATAACATAAAGATTTTCTATTATTATAATAATAATTAAAAAAACTAGAAAAAGCAAAAGAACAAACGCATATATTTGAAGGGGAAATTGATAAAATTCTGTTACTCATACGTGGTTTGCCTGACAAGGTGAGCGTCCACTTCCGTGTATACGCGTCACTACCGACTGCTATCTACTAGTCAAATTACCCTTGAATACTTTGCCTCGAAGATATCCTGATTTCCCCGCCTATTTCTAACGCCAAACGATCTTCTTAATTTCAGTACAAGCATGGAATCCGCTCAGATCATGGTAGCACCCTTCAACGGGCAGGGCCACGTCTTTCCCTGCGTCGAGCTCTGCAAGCGATTGGCCGTCCGTGGCATTGATGTGTCAATTATAGCTGACTCTTCTATTGCCTCTTCTCTGCGAATCACAGCCAAAGAAGCCCACGAATCCCTGGGGATTAATATAGGGGTCTTAGAATTGTCCCAACCCGAGGAAGAAGAGGAAGAAAATGATGAAGCCGCAGACCGTCAGGAACCGGACTCGTTCAGAGACGATCTTGCAAAGCCCATGGAAGAGCTTCTGCAAGCGCTCAACGGTCGGCCCGTCTGCATCATCGGCGACGTTATGGTGCCGTGGGTAGCAACCGTGTGCAACAAATTTAATATTCCCCGGGTTTCTTTCGTTACTTCGGGTGCGTGTTCCATGGCATTCGAGTATGCCTTGTGGAAACACAGGGTACAAATAGAAGAGGCAAAGGAACCGTATGCAGTGCCCGGGTTTCCGAAGTCAATGACCATCACGCCCTCCGACACCCGCCACCGTGCCCCGCCAGGACCTCCTCCAGACGGCGGAGGAAGAGGGGGTCCACGGGGTCCTCCTCCAGGCCGCGGAGGAAGAGGGGCGCCACCAGGTCATAGAGGCCCGCCACCGCAGGGGGGACGGGGGCGAGGGCGCGGACGCCGGGCGCCGCCGCCTCCACCGGGAGATCACGGTTCACAGCGGAACCCGCCGTGGATGGACGGGCTCGAAGGATGCCACGGATTTCTGGTGAATACGTGCCGCGACTTGGAATCCTCGTTCGTGGAATACGTGATAAACGGAACCGAGAAGCCTGCCTGGGCGGTTGGCCCTCTTCTGCCGTCTTCCTTCTGGGAAGAGACACCTGGCTCCGTAACGCACGACAGCTCGGTGCGCAAGAGCCGCAAGAGCAGTATCGACGAACAACAGTGCTCGCAGTGGCTCGATGCCCAGGCGCCCGGATCGGTGATCTACGTCTCCTTCGGCAGTGAGGTGGGACCCTCGGCCGTAGATTGGACCGAATTTGCACTTGGCTTGGAAGCCTCGGAGAAGCCCTTCATTTTAGTTATACAGGCAGAACCCGAAGACGAGGAAGCTGAAGCTGAAGATATCCTCCCCAAGGGATTTGAACAGCGTGTCGAAGGACGTGGTCTCGTGATCCGCGGATGGGCCCCTCAGCTGCTAATTCTGTCCCACCCGGCGACAGGAGGGTTTTTATCACACTGCGGGTGGAATTCGACGGTGGAGAGCCTGGGCTGCGGTGTGCCCCTGCTGGCGTGGCCCATGCGAGGAGATCAGCACTACAATGCCAAGCTACTTGCGTTGGAACTTGAGGCGGCGGCCATGATTGAGGTGGATCAAGATTCAGGAGTGGTGAAGAGGGACAGCATTGCCAAAGGAGTGAAAATATTGATGGAAAGTGAACAAGGGCTGAAAATGAGGGAGAAAGCCAAGTGTTTAAAGCAGCTGTTGAGGTCAAGTCTGGAATCCTCTCACAAGGAATTGGACGCTTTTCTCCACCACGTTTTACAGTTGTCCAATCAAAAAGTTCATAGCGAGTGATCTCAGATCTCAGAAATATTGTTGAAGGCTGGCTGAATCTATATCAGATATACCTCTGAATATATGAACCGTTTCCAAAGACCATGTTGTGTACATAATGTTTGTCCCAAAAAAAATTTGCATGCACACATTTTTGTGCTTTAAAAAATATCCAAATATTGTGTTCGTATAATATTTTTGGTCCCTTTTAAGAAAAAGACAAATATTGTATGCAACTGTTCTAGGTTTTAGTTTTGCAATGTTATACTTGTGTCTGCTTTTATAAGAATCTTCTTTGACAACAATATCTGAAAGTAATAATTGTGTAATTGTGACTCTTGTAGTAAACTCCATTAGACATTAGAAATCTACTCGAGTTATACTTGAATGTTAGGCATAAAGTTTTAAAAAGGATGCATATAGGCTTGAATCAAATGGAAACTAAACGATAAAAGTAGTTGGAGAGCAAGGATGGGCAGGGAAAATGCCTCCCCTTATCATCCTTTTAACACTTTATGATCTTCGAAACTCCAAAGTATTCAACTTATGAGAAAAGTGAATTTATTAAAGAATTAATTAGCTAAATGCTAATATATTCAAATTCAACTTCCAAAAGAATTTTTAAAAAAGACGTGTTGCATCTTCAAATTATAATCTAATAATAAAAACACACTTAATTATTCATAGGTTGGGCATGGATTAACAGGATAATTAAATTTGTACAAAGTAAATAAGGTAATTAATTTAAATTAATTAAAAAATAGGTTAATAAATTAGCATGATAGTTTAGGAGAGTGTAAGGACAAATCCCCATATTGGGAAATCGATTGGTAGTACTCATGCAAGGTGGTACATATATGCATAAAAGATGGATATTTCATTAATATAAATTTATCTTGCAATAGTGGCTACAAGTTTTTGATGAATGCTTTTTGCACATCAGAATCAGGTAAAGGATATGAAACTTGAGAGAATAGTGCTTGATATCGAGCCATGAAATCAGTTACTTTCTTATGAGGTCCCTGCTTGCATCAGATGAGATCAGAAGATGCAATCTTCGGCCCGATGTTGGCCTGGAATTGATTAACTAGCTGATCAAAAGAGAAAATGGAATTATTAGGTAGGGAGCAGTTCCATTCAAAAATGAAATCCTTAAGAGAACACGATGATAGTTTTTCCAAGAGTGCATCATGTTGGAAGAAATCTATACATGTGGCATTAAAGGATGAGATGTGTGTCTAGGAATCCCCACAATCACTGTACTTTTCAAACTTTGGGATTTCCACCCTCTAAGGAATGGCAGTGTTTAGAATAGTGATAGATAAGGGACTATGACAACAAAAATATTGGAACATAGGCTGGGAGGATGAGCTGGCGAAATTTTTTAGTCGATTCTGCATATGTCCCTTGTTTTGTAGAAGAGTATTAATGATAGGATCAATAGATGAAGTATGACCAATAGAACCACTAGCACTCGCACTGGCAGAGCCACCAACACCAACATCAACACCAAAAATAGGGCACCCTGAGTCTCAGGTGTAGGGTAACAGAAACCCAAAGGAACCTTATTTACCTTAATCATACAAATCTGCTTAGGCACGGTGTTGGTATTAGTAGAGGGAACCATGTCAGCCATGCACACATACGCCCTAGGCATCGGGATATCCATCTTTCATCCAATGATCTCCGATCTGATGTATCTTGGGTAGCCCCTAAGATGGAGGTATAGGATGGGACATGGGTCTCTACAATGTTTTCTATGCTACAAAGAATCTCTAAGCCTCTTTGATCTTTGGTTAAGAAAGTTCATAGATTTTCAATAATAAGAGTCGCTTGAGCATAGGTATCATCTCTTGCTAAGAACCCAGTGAGCTCTTCGAGTCTCAATTCCAAGGAGTAAATTTTCTCTACAAGAACCTCAAAAGTAGCTTTATCTTCCAAGGAAGAGGTGGAACTTGAGGGCGAGGCAGGAGGGATAAGAACATGGGTTGCAACGGGCGGGGTATACGTGACGAAGAGTCCTATAGAGAACTCTTCAAAAGTTAGGCCAGATCGAGTAGGATTAAACCTTCTAGATGTTGGTGTGAATGGGGTTATTTCCTAACTAGTTATTAGTGTGGACCTATTCACATTATTATAAGTTTACTTAGGAGTTAAGTTTCCTAGTTTTCATTTCTAGAAGTTAGTTATAATGGGACCATGTCTCATTATTTACTTTTAGTTATCTAGGCATTTAATAATTCTCTCATGCATTTAATATTTACATTGAGGTTGTTATGACTTAGTTGGCTCATGTGATAGGATTAAGACACTTGTCATGATCTTGTGTACCTTGCCTATATAAGCAAGACATCATATGTACTTTTCCATATTCAGTTTGGCATTCTTGCATCCTAATGATAACATGATATTTCTACCATTTCTCTCTTGTGGAAGTTATTTTGTCTTGCAGGTGATCCTGGGGTGTTTGAGGAGTTCACCATAAACTCCTACATGGTATCAGAGCTTTAGAGTTGCAAAATCCCTTCTCAGATTTGAGCTGGAGCTTTTGCAGGGTGCACAATGGATTAAAAAATGACATATTTTTCCTAGTGTACTTTCAAGAAAAAGTAATTTTTGGTTTTGTTCAAAACTACAAAATGCCATCCAGGTATTTGCTAGATTTTATAGATAGTGAGAAGATTTTGTAGAAACAACTATCAAATAGCCTAGCACGGTTATTTTTCCTATAGGTGAAGTATACTTTTTTTTACCAAATCACATGTTTTGGTTTTTGGATTAAAAAATGCTTTCTAGGTTTTGTTGGTAGTATCAAAATATTATTTGGGTATCCATTAGTTTTTGCATACATCTTGTAAATTTTTCAAAAATCAAATCAAAATGGTTGTGTCCGCTGAATGCCAGCTAACAAAATTTACCCTTACAAAAAAAATCTTTTCACCACGGTGTCTGTTTTTAGCAAACGAGATATCGACAAAAAGCTAGTTTCGAGCACTTTACAATGGGGTAGGCCATTTTTTTAGATTTTGACCTCTACACAGATTGAAGGTAATTTTTATTCATGGAGGTAGATGTGAACATTCACCAGTGCATGCACTATTTCCTTTTTTGCATGCATTAGTTTTGTATTTTCTTTGTACTTCATTTTAGTTCCAGATCATTTCTTAATCGAATGTTGCTTCAAAGATTCCAGAGTTGTGCTAGTTTTCCAGTGTTCCTTGGCATTATGTCTACTATTGTGTTATCATGATTCCAACTTGAGTCCTTGAGTGACTCTAATATGGTTTCTAGCAAACAAAATTATCTTTCCTTTGCTTGTCAAATTGAGGATTCTAGTGTTACTCCACAAGTGTGCTTCTAGTGCTTCTTTGCAGCAAGGTATCTCATTATGGGGATCTCTATTTGCATCCTTTGTGTGGATGGAGATTGATATGTTACTGTATTTCATCTCTCTTTTGGGGAGGAGTTTTGTCCCACTATGTTTTCTTCTTTTCTTCAGTTGTGAGAGATTTCTTTGCATTGCACTTTTACATGGGTTCCTAACATGGCCTAGTAGCTGGGACCCATCATTGCATCTTTATGTCATGTTTTCATAATAACTACATTCCCTAAGTTGCACTTATGGGGGGTGTTGGTGTGAATGGGGTTATTTCCTAACTAGTTATTAGTCAGGACCTATTCACATTATTATAAGTTTACTTAGGAGTTAAATTTTCTAGTTGTCATTTCTAGAAGTTAGTTATAATGGGGCCGTGTCTCATTATTTACTTTTAGTTATCTAGGCATTTAATAATTCTCTCATGCATTTAATATTTGCAATGAGGTTGTTATGACTTAGTTGTCTCATGTGATAGGATTAAGACACTTGTCATGATCTTCTATAATCCTATTCACCACTTTTCCTATATAAGCAAGGAATCATATTTACTTTGCTATATTCAGTTTTGCATTCTTTCATCCTAATGATAGCATGATATTTCTTTCATTTCTCTCTTATGGAAGTTATTTTGTCTTGCAGGTGATCTTGGGGTGCTTGAGGAGTTCACCATAAACTCCTACACTAGATCCCATATCAAAGTTCTGATAACTTCTTCTTACTACATGGTCGAAGGTAGTTGATTGGGTCGTGAATCTCATTTAAAGAATAGTGCAACACACTATTACCTATGCTTTCTAACATGAGAGAAGATTTTTTTTTTAAAAGGAGACAAAGAGAAGAGGAAGGTTCACGTCAAGTTCACCAAAATGTAACGAAGAAGATCCACCACTCCTGAGTCTTTAGGACATTGAAGAGTCTAAAGGGGACATATAGCTCTAGGTTACCTCAATGACAAAAGCTCGAAAGATGGGATGAAAAATTAAGGAAAGAATAAACTATGTTTTTGGGTTTTCTAGTTATTTTATGATAGAGGACTACAAATTTCAGGTGACCAGACCTTAGAGGTCACATGAACAAACTGAAAAGATCTCAACTAGAGGACGAGAGTGTAGACCAAGGACAATAGTATGGCATGCTAGCGTCTTTGTGGAACATTGGCATCTCGTACGAACAAAGATAAAATTTTGTTGCTAGAAACACTTTGGACCCGCTAACAATCTACATGCTAAAGTATGATTATTTTTACTAACTAGACAAAATGCTGAAAAATGCATAAAATATAAAGAAGTACAACAAGAATAATACTTTTAAAATGATAAATAAACTAACTATAATTAAAATGACGAGTAAAAGGAAAAGATATGCAACTTATGGTAGGTCCATCCTCCCACAAGCTCCTCATGGATATAAACTTACATACATGAAAATAAAAAAATGTCGGGGCTTCTTTTCGGGGTTTGCCTTAGTCAAATCCCTGCTTTGGTGTTTACACCTCCACGGATAGCTAGATAGACCACAATATAGAATTAATGATAAATAAAGTGACAAGACAAGACATGTAATATGAAAAGATAATAGTATGCTAACAATAAGATTGATAATGAAACTAAATAAATATTAACCTCCCTACTACAAGCTTGGTGAAGTCAAGAGGAAGAGTGGTGCTTTGAATATATGAGAGGAACATGCAAGAGTGGTGTAGAGAGCTTGAGAAACTGCAAGAGAAATGGTGTACAATAGAAAGGAGAGCTAGAATGGAGAGAATAGAAGAGTAATGTGTTATTAAATGAGGAAAGGAGAGAAAGGAACAATCAAATTGAATGCCAAGGAGCCATTCTTAGGTGCACCTATGATTGCAGAGGTGTTATAGTTCATAGGTAGGTGACAATGTTATGTCCCAACAACCTAGGAATTAGGAATCTTATTAGGACGTTTGCATGACACATAGATGTATGCATGGCACAAAAGTGTCCTAGAGAAAAATTTCCCCATTAATAGAAAATAACAAGGCATGGACAAGAATGAAGGCTGAGAGGACGAGTTTTTGCATTATTGACTTATTAAGCTAAAGTAAAGGGTGATGTTATGGGAAATAGCATAACAATATTGTATAAGGCTTTGAGTGAATGAGCTAATTGAATATAAGGTATCCACCTCAACATCTCCTTCACAATGGAAGGGATAGTCATGTGCTCATAGTCTAGTCTAGTGAGTGGTATCGTTGGTCGCTATGGGTCAAGATGTGCCCACACTCTATCCTATGTAAAGCCCCCACCTCTACCTTGGAACTCCCACACGTCAAAATAGTTTTGGATTTCATTGAGGACAAACTCATAATAGAGTTTCCTCAAAAGCTATTGTGGTACCTCATTTTTGTTGCATGAAGGATGGTCAAAAACCATCTACTACCTATCCTAACAAATGTTCTTTATCCCTTGGTGGTGGAACCAATGGATATGGAACCTCTTGCATGCACCGTGTAAGGGTTGATTCATTCTTGGGTCGATGAATAATGCACACAAGTCAGATTTCAACTTTTTTTTGTCTTTAACTTGTTTACATGATAATTTGTTTGCATAAAATTGTTTTAGCTCTTGCCTCTTGTTGGACCAACTATTTGTTTGCTTGCTAAATGATTCTACATGAGATATTATGGATTTTAATGATTGAGCAAGGTTAGTCCTATATGAATTTGTTCATGTAGGATCTCTCAACCTTGCAATTAAATCCTCAATTTCTTTTTTGTTATTTTCAATTTGCCTCAATATGTTTTCTTGTGTTCCTAGAGCATGATGAGGAATTCTAGGAGGCATTTTTTGAGGTTTTTCTTCAGGAGGGATTTCATCATGAGGTGAATTAGTTTTTTCAAGATTTAGGGGTGTATTGTCAATTCCTAAAAATTAAATAAATTTTAATCAAAAAATATATTCAATCTACTTATTTAATAAAAATTGACACTAAAAAACTAAAAAACTTACTCTTTTTACCTCCTCGATGTTTGGTGTCATTTTTGCAAAGATTTGGTAAAAATGAGACCTCCTAGAATGTGAGCGTGCTTTGGAGGGTTTGCAGGCCATGGGAAAACTAGTTTTTAGTAGAAATGAGCAAATGAAATGACTTTTTTCTTTTTACTATTTGACTGAGAAATAACATGAGCGCATTATGACATTTTTGTGTTATTTATTGAGTGATGAATAATGTGAGTGTATTATAACACACTCTCATTATGGCTTTGATGGGGCCAAAAAGTGGGGTGGACACGTTTTGGTCCCCCACCTTTGTGCACCCACCCTCATAGGTAAGTATTCTTAGCCAAGTTTATTTTCTTTTGCATAAACATATATATATGTATAAAATTTATTTTTCTAACAAAGTTTTGAATTCATGTCATCTTATTACCAAGAAAATGAGAATAAAATAGATAAAAACATGCTTGGAATATGTTATCCTTCCTCTGCAAACTCAATCCCCTACGCATATCTAGCTACTGACATAGCCAATGACATTGCAACACCAAAATATTTCATAAAAACATGTTCCTTTTTCCCCTAGGTTGCCACAAATAGTAATGAATCCCTTATAATAGTGAGTTAAGTCTCCTTTTATCCATGCCACAATACTTACAATTGTTTCTTTTCCATTAAGGAATTCCAAGAATATGATGTCTCCACATGAGGGAAACATTCAAGTTAACTTAATTCCACTATGCATTTAAGGTAAGCTAACTACCTTTTCCAACTACAACATCCATAATTTCTTTGTTAATAATAATGATCATATATTATATTATAAATATTATATGTGTTATATATATTTATATTTATACCTACTTTTTAATACATTTAAATAATAAAATAAACCTTAACAATTAAATAGATACACAAGAATGATGACCTTGACTAATGATATTTCCTTTCAACCATCACTAGAGGCTAGCCATAGGTTGATTATGATTTTAAAATATCCCTACGGTCCTAGAACACACAAGTCAAGACACAAGATTAACTCTTTGACAGCACTAGGAACAAGTTACCCAGATTTGATACAATGCATGTTCGACTCAAGATGGCAATTACCCATTTGTTCATAATGTCTATACACTTATCTTTGGTGATACTCTCACTCTCTATACAAGAGGGAAAAATTGTTCCTATATGCAACTTAGAAATCCATCACAATGGTTAGTCCGTTAATATCCACGGTATCATAATAATTAATCAAAAGTAATAATCATCACAATTCTTCAATCCTTTAATGAAAACTATATTTTTTTTATCTAAACATCAATTGAATTAAAATAATTCATTCATACCTTTTTAAACACATATTTAACATAAAAGTTAAAATTATTTGCAAGCCAAAATTTGGAGTGTGACATATCTTCTCCCTTAAGGATCATTGTCCCTGATGATTCAGTGTATTATAACAAGATAATAAAACAAGTTTCTCTTAACTATTGAAAGTAGTAAACAAATAGGGAAACTTTTGATAAAACTCATTGTAATCTTCCCAAGTGGCACTGTCCTCGACATATTGGTCCCATTGGACCTTGCATTGGGTAATCTCTTTATTACACAAGTGGAGCTTGCGTACATTGAGCACCTTGAGAGGCTTGATCGTTACCACTCTTGGATCCTTTTCTTGTAGTGCATTCTAGTCAAGTATATGATTAAAACCAATTATATAATTCTTTAGATAAGAAACATGAAAGACATTATGCATTTGAGCAAGAGATGGAGGTAGAACAATTTTGTAAGCAACTGGATTAATCACTTCAAGAACTTTGAAGGGTCCCAAAAATCTAGGGGCTAGTTTAGATGAATTTCCAAACTTTATGGAACTTTTCTAAGGTTTGACCTTGAAAATATATATGTATAAATATACAATTCTATGATAGAAATGCACCTTATTCAATACTAAATAGTTATATACGGGTACAGATAAATCTATCCCATAGTCATCAACTCCTAGTACCTAGAACATTGGCTTTGGGATTGATAGTGAATATACCATGGTTATGAATTGACTAATTTTAGGTGAAGAGAGAATTGAACCTCAACATGAGATTTTATAACCCCATGCTTTTATTCTTTGAGACAAAGAGCTAGTCTTAGAGGGATCTGTAACCAAAAACATAGAGTTATAGTGGGAAAGTTATAATTCCAAATTAGAGAATAAGATATGACTATGGTCAAGGACATTTTCAAGAACCAAGAACCATAGTAAGAGAACATAATCCAAGAAAAGTTTTTTTGAAGAACATGGATTAGTGCTAAAGGACTGTGGTCAAAGATCATATGCAAAACCAAATTTATTTTCTAACCAACATTAAAAAATAAATTGTATTGTTGTATTTTCTCTTTTATTTGTGACGAGAGAACTTTAAACCCTAAACCCTACACCCCAAGAGTAACATAACTTGATTTCTACATAGTCCAAGGGTTGACATTACATTTTTCAAAACCCTATGAAACCCTTATGGTTTCATATTTACTGAGTAAGTTTAGGTGTTGCTCTTCCAAACTAAAAAAATAAAATTTTAACTTATCCAATGAAGATCAATTTCTCAATCGCTCATTTAAAAAAGTAACAGATGACCCAGTGTATTCATTTTAGTTAGATATTCATATTTTAACAAAAAAACTTTCCTTAAGTTTAATCTTAGTGCAAACACTTAAAATTTGGGTGGGCAAGCCATAGGGTGCATTAATATGATAGAAAAATATTTATTCCTAATATATATAATAATTATATGATAGGAATGCACCTTATTCAATGCTAAATAGTTATACGGGTGTGACTATCGAAAAAGTAACCCTTCTACTTTTTTTGGCTTGCCTAGGCCCTCCTTGTGACTTTGGCTTAATGTTGCCTTGATTTAGTGTTGTAAAGTGGATAACACATTCACATTAGGTCTTGGGCCCTTGTGAACTAATGGATTTTAATGGTGTCTTCTAAAAGTGTTGTGAAGTGTTGTAACACACTTTCACACTTTTCTAGGGTTTTATCAAGTAGCTAAACATAATCTCAAACATAATTAATATTAATCTTGCCTTATTTGGAGTGTTGTAAAGTGTTGTAATATAATTTCACATTCTTCTAGGCTTTTCATCAATAATTGGGCTTTCTTATGCTTTAATTGGCCCTATTTTGCATCCACAAGCCTCATTTATTGCATAGTTTTGAGGATAATCTCAACAACAATCATTAACCAATCATAATTCAAGTGATCCTAGCTTGTGTGGTCCAAATTTAGTGTTTGAGACTCATTCACCACTTTGGACGAATGAGTCCCACCTAGGTCTTTTTGGCCCCGATGCAAGTTTCACACATTTCTAGACACTTTTCATTTTTGGTCCCATACATTATGTGCAATGGAAATCATTCACCACCTTGGGAAAATGAGTCTCGTGTGACCAAAATTCAAATTTAATTCAAAATTTTGGTGGGATTTTATTCTCCTAGATCTGATGTCAACTTATAGTGCTGTAATTTTGGGAATTCTTGCATAATTGAATATAAATACAAGGTTCTTTCACTCATTTTCACCTAAGACTTTTGTGAGAGAATCCTTATAGCATAATTGAGTTCACAAGAGAATTCAAGCATTCACAAGAGCATTCAAGGGTAGATTATTAAGCATTCTAGAGAATTCTTCAAGTGTCAATCATCATGTCAAAGATTGCTTGCATCATGTTTTAGAGCTAACAATTGTGATGTAGGGTTTGTGATTCAAGCAAGTGCTTCATTCAAAGATCTATCAACATCAAGTAGGATTCAAGGTATACATCCATTGGAGCCATTATTTACATGTTTTCAACATCGTATTGCTAGGGTTTGGTGAGTTACAACATTGTCATTTGGGTAAGTGCATGGATCTATGACATAATTTTGGTGCCAAATTGCAAAAAAACCCATAATAGACCATATTGTGCTCGCCAAATGGCTTGAATTTTTCAATGAATGAACTTGTGAACTCTTTCTTTTTGCAATGATTTTTGGAATTCATTTTTCAAAATTCTTTCATTTTCTCTTTCTCTACTAGGGAAACTATATTTTTTCTCATACTTTAAGTTATATTTCATGTATACAGTTTTAGGATGTTTGAGAGTGCTTTAAGATCTCTAGGAGTTATAATGAAAATTCTAGTTTTTGGAAAGTCTTAAAAATTTCAGACTTAGTCAAATTTCAGTAATCAGGAGGTGAAATTTTAGTAGTCAGCAAGTTGTATCATCTTTCTCTCTCACTCTCCCCTTCTCTCTACTCTCTATCTCTCCACTCCCTCTCCCCCCTCTCTCTCTCTCACACACACCCCTCTATCTCCTCCTTACATCTGCCTCCCCCCCCCTCTCTACCTCTCTCTATCTTTTCTCTCTCTACATCTCCTTCCCTCTCTACTTACCTTTATCTCCCCCCTCTCTCTCTTAACCTACCTCTCCCTCCATCGATTTGTATCTCACTTATGTCTCCCTCCCTACCTCTTTCCCTCTCTACTCTCTATCTCTCCTCTCCCTCCCTCTACCTACATCTCTCTCTCACTCTCTATCCCTCTCTTCCCCCTCTTTCTCTTTAACTCTCTCCTCTCTATCTCATAATTCTCTCTCCCTCCCTCTCACTCTCTCCTCTCTATCCCACCATTCTCTCTATCTCTCTCTCACATAAACCTCTATATCCCTGACTAACACTCCCTCCCTCCCTCCTTCCCTCTCTACTTCTCTCTATCTCTCCTCTCCCTCCCTCTCTTGACCTCACTCTCCCTCCCCTTCTTTTTGTCTCTCCTCCCAATCTCTCTCAATATTGTCCCTCCCTCCCTTCCCCCTCTTTCTCTCCCAATTTCTCCTTTTCTCTATTTTAGCATTCTCTCTCTCTCACTCATACACACACCTCTATCTCCCTCCCTCCCTACCTCTCCCTCCCTCCCCTCTCTACTATCTATCTCTCCTCTCGCTTTCCCTCGCTATACCTACCTCTCCCTCCATCACTCTCTCTCTCCATCCCTCTCTATCTCACCTATGTCTCCTTCCCTACCTCTTTCCCTCTCTACTCTTTATCTCTCCTCTCCCTTCCTCTACCCACCTCTCTTTGTCTCCCCATCCCTCTCTTTTCTCTCATTCTCTCCTCTTTATCTCACCATTATCTCTATCCCTACCTCTCACCTCCTCCTCTCTAAATAACCATTCTCTCTCTCTCACTTTCCTTCCTTCCCTCTCAATCCCTCCTCTCTAAATCACCATTCTCTCTCTATCCCACTTTCCCTTCTTCCCTCTCTATGTCTCACTTATCCCTTTATACCTCTCCCTCCCTCCAACTTCCCTCTCTCTCTTTATCTCTATTTCTCATTCTCTCCTTACCTCTCTAGTCTCTATCTCACCACTCTCTCCATCTCACTCTCCCTCCTTCCTTCTCTCCCTCCTATCCCTCCCTCTCTCCTTTCCTCTCTACCTACCTCCCTCCACTACCTCTCTCTCCCTCCCCCCTCTTTCTCTCTTTCTCTCTCCTTCCCTCTCTATCTCTCCCCTGTTCCCTCTCTAATCTCTTTCTCCCCCTTCCCCTCTACCCTCATTTTGTCTCCTGGGTGATCCAACAATATTGGTTTACATTTTTTGGGCAAACCGGACACCAAACTAATTTTTTAAAACTAAATCTTCACTTTCGGGCTCCTATAGAAGCTAAACCATGAGGAATTTGAAGATGATGAAAACTAGTGATTTGTGGCATTTTGTCTATAGATTCTAAATATATTTTTTTCAATTTTTTTAGAATTAAATTGCACTTATTTTTCCATCTCCTTCAAAAACTAGTTTTTTTTTAAAAACAATTTTTTTAAGGAGTGACGCTCACCGTATACAACATAACGTATGAAGGATAAAATTCTATTTTTTTCAAATTTAGATTTGTAATTATGATATCTAGCACTTTCATTTGGTTTTATAGTGTTTTATTGAATATTTTTTCCTTAATCAAGTTTCGAAGTCAAACCAATTACAATTCAAACATAGGTGGACCATATACAACATAATTTTTTTTGTATGTATCGAAATTCTTTTTTTTTACTTGATCAAGGACACCAATACCTAGCCTGAACATATTTCTTAGAATTTTATTTTGATAGTCTTCTATTTTTCGACATGCGCAAACTAGAGAACTTGATTTTCGGTGAAAAACCTATGTTTAATCAAACTAAAAAAAAAATACATAATAAAACCAAAATATATTAAAATTATATTCATTGGATAGCTTGTTCCGAGGACTACCATAATCTAGTTGCGTTTGTGAAGTCTCCTCCATTTTCATCCTCAACCTGAGCTTCGAAGGGAAAAATTTTGGAGATTTTTTGTGCCAGGAGGGGAGAATGGGGGAAAACGGGGGTTCGGTTCTAGCGAACCAAGGTTCATTCGAACCCCCTTTCCACAAGCATTTTTTTAGCTTATTTTTTCGAGAAATGTGGGACTTGACATTAAATGGGTTTGATCAATGGGGGATTCTATCGAACCCCATTTGGGTACACTCGAACCAGAAGTTCATTTGAACCCCCAAAAATGATTTTTTTTGCATGGGGTCATTTTTTGCAACTTTTCCTTCCTTGAATTGTAAACCACTTTTGTGGGTTCACCCTTCTCTCACTCTCTCTCCCTCTCACACACACTCACCTCTATCTCCTCATTTCCTCTCCATCCATCCCTCCACTCTCTACTTCTCTCTATCTATCATCTCTCTCTACATATCCTTGGCTCTCTATTTGTCTTTATCTTCCCTCTCCCTCAATCACTCTATATCTCAACTGTGTCTCCTCCCTACCTCTTTCCCTCTCTACTCTCTCCCCCCCTCTCCCTCCCTCCCTCTCTCTAGCTCTCTCACACACACACACACTCAACTCTATCTCCTCCCTACTTGTCCTTGCCTCCCCTCTCTACTTCTCTCTATCTCCCCTCTCTCTACGTCTCCTTCCCTCTCTACCTATATTTATCTCTATCCATTTATTTACCTACCTATCCCTTCATCACTCTGTATCTCATCTATGTTTCCCTACCTATCTAGGGTTGAGGGATTAAGGGTTGAGGGTTGAGAATTGAGGGTTGAGTGTTTAATGTATAGGGTAGAGGGTTTAAGGTTGAGGGTAGAGGGTTGGTGGTATAGGGTTGAGGGTCCAATGTATAGGGTAGAGGGTATAGGGGTTGAGGGATTAGGGTTTAAGGGTTGAGGGTAGAGGGTAGAGGGTAAAGGGTAGAGGGTAAAGGGTAGAGGGTAGAGGGTTGAGGGTTTAACGGTTGAGGGATTAAGGGTCAAGGTTTGAGGGATTAGGTTAGAGAGTTTACTTGTGTTTAAGGGTTTAAGGGTTGAGGGTATAGGGTTGAGGGTAGAGGGTATTGGGTTGTGGGTAGAGTGTATAGGGTTTAAGGGTTAAGGGTTGAGTTTTTAAGGGTTTAAGGGTTGAGGGTATAGGGTTGAGGGATTAGGGTAGAGAGGGAGGGAAGGATGGAGGGAGAGGTGAGATAGAGAGAAAGAGAGAAGAGGAGGCATGGATAGAGATATATGAGGGTTGACGATCCAATGTATAGGGTAGAGAGGGAGGGAAGGATGGAGGGAGAAGTGACATAGAGAGAAGGAGAGAAGAGGAGGGAGGGATGGAGTTATATGAGGGTTGATAATTGAGGGTATAAGGTTTAAGGGTTTAGGGTTGAGGATTTAGGGTTGAGGGTAGAGGGTTTAGGGTATAGGTTTAAGGGTATATGGTTGAAGGATTAGGTTTGAGGGTCTTATGTATAGGGTAGAGGGTATAAGGGTTGAGGGTTGAGAATCGAGGGTTAAGGGTTTAATGTGTAGGGTTTAAGGGTTTAGGGTTTAGGGTTGAGAGTTTAAGGTCGAGGGTAGAGGGTTGAGGGTATAGGGTTGATGGATTAGGGTTGAGGGTCCAACATATAGGGTAGAGGGTATAGGGGTTGAGGGTTTAGGGTTAAGGGTTCATGGTTGAAGGTAGAGGGTTGAGGGTTGAGGGTTTAAGGGTTGAGGGATAAAGGGTTAAGGGTTGAGGCATTAGGGTAGACAATTTAATTGGGTTTAAGGGTTGAGGGATTAGGGTTGAGGGTAGAGGGTAGAGGGTTTAGGATTTAAGGGTTGAGGGTTGAGGGTTTAGGGTATAGGGTTGAGTGTTTAAGGTTTTAAGGGTTGAGGGATTAGGGTTGAGCGATTAGGGTTGAGGGTAGAGGGTATTGGGTAGAGGGTAGAGGATAGAGGGTTTAAGGGTAGAGGGTTAAGGGTTTAAGGGTTAAGGGTAGAGGGTAGAGGGTTAAGAGTAGATGGGAGAGAGATAGAGGGAGTGAGTGAGTGAGTGAGAGAGACTCGAGAGAGGGAGAAG